>CM042259.1:44537560-44745060 GCA_023566225.1 Romanogobio albipinnatus | reverse complement strand
AATATGATTATTAAAAATATTTACATGATTGGTCATGAAGCGTTGCTGTTGTCTTTTCCTACCTTGGCGGATGCATTTGGATTCTTTGAGCTGCTACAAATATAGAAAAATTACAAAATATGAATATCATTAACAGAAAGACAACGTCACCCACACATCCGGCCTGTTATCGAACTGTGCTTGAGTTTAAAGGCCAGACAAAAATCAATCACTGCTCATTGACTGGAAGCTGCCCGTCCCGCTGGAACTGAAATAGATTGTGCCAGATTTGTTTTAAACATGAAGCGCATTTATAAATCATGGATACACTTCCAGCACTGGTTATGATGCTGTTATTTTATTTCCCACATGACACAGCATTCGCAAACTGCATTAAAGGTTATTCAAATGACAAATATGTAGGACTTTTTTTCCCCACAAGGAATTGACTGGAGTCCCTTACAGAAAAACCACTTGAATGTTTCACATGTGATCACACAGGTTTCACATGGGGATTTAAGGGTTCCACATGTGATCACATGGGTTTCACATGGGAATTTGTGGGTTTCACATGGGAATAAACACGTGTTTACATGGGTTCCACATGTGATTACATGGGTTCCACATGTGATTACATGGGTTTCACATGGGAATTTAAGGGTTCGACATGTGATCACACGGATTTCACATGGGAATTTAAGGGTTCAACATGTGATCACATGGGTTTCACATGGAAATTTATGGGTTTCACATGGGAATATACACATGTTTACATGGGTTCCACATGTGATTACATGGGTTTCACATGGGAATTTAAGGGTTCAACATGTGATCACACGGATTTCACATGGGAATTTAAGGGTTCAACATGTGATCACATGGGTTTCACATGGAAATTTATGGGTTTCACATGGGAATATACACATGTTTACATGGGTTCCACATGTGATTACATGGGTTTCACATGGGAATTTAAGGGTTCAACATGTGATCACACGGATTTCACATGGGAATTTAAGGGTTCAACATGTGATCACATGGGTTTCACATGTGATTACATGGGTTCCACATGTGATTACATGGGTTTCACATGGGAATTTAAGGGTTCAACATGTGATCACATGGGGATTTAAGGGTTCAACATGTGATCACATGGGGATTTAAGGGTTCAACATGTGATCACATGGGTTTCACATGGGAATATACACTAGTTTACATGGGTTTCACATGTGATTACATGGGTTTCACATGGGAATTTAAGGGTTTAACATGTGATCACGTGTTTCACATGGGAATTTATGGGTTTAACATGTGATCATATGGGAATATATGTTTCACATGCAATTACATGGGTTTCACATGGGAATTTATGGGTTTCACTTGATCACGTGTTTCACATGGCAATATACACGTGTTTACATGGGTTTCACATGTGATCCACATATTTCACATGTGCTTTTAACATGTTAAATTTCACATGTGCATGTGCTCACATGTGATCCACATATTTCACATGTGCTTTTAACATGTTAAATTTCACATGTGCATGTGCTCACATGTGATCCACATATTTCACATGTGCTTTTAACATGTTAAATTTCACATGTGCATGTGCTCACATGTGATCCACATATTTCACATGTGCTTTTAACATGTTTTTTCATGTGTTTTTTTCAGTAAGGGAAGTGTTTCTACATGACATATACTGATGACATCAGCTGACGTGATTTCAGCGTTATTACATATTGATGAAAGATTACAAAAGGCAAGCATGCAGTGATAAATCAATCACACTAAGAGCAGTAATCTGCATGCAAATTTGATCTTGTGTTGACGTTAAGCTTACTTGTGTATAAAAGTGTAAATAGTGAAAGGGATGTTAATGTGCACGAAACCGAAGGACTCTTGACTTCCTCCCGAACAGGAAGCAGGCAGGATGCTTCGCACTGACACAAACTCTATTGTGTGTGCTTCCTGTGAGCCGCTGCAGGTGCATCTCTGACACACACACACGCTGCATGACGCTTCGTTCACACACGGCTTCCTATGAGAAACTGCCTTGCCAGAGAAAAAGAGGGAAGAAGAACCTTCGTCGGGATGCAAATGCAATTAAATCCTGCTCATTTGAATTGCAGATGAGAGTGGAAACTGTTTGAAAAACAAAAAAGTTATTTTGATATTCATATTATATATATATTTTTTACCATCAACTTGCAATTACTAAAAACAGCATGAAGCAGAATTCATAATGCATTTCACTGCATGATGTATTGTATTTCCAAGTGAATCAGATTATCCGGCAGGAAATTATTATTATGCTAACATAATATATGCAGTGACATGCTTGCATCAGGCACTAATATCCCAATATTACTGTATTACAGAATTCTAGGTCATATTAAATGTCCTTCCCTATATGCTGTTTTAAAGGCTCCTAATTGTGTTTTGGACTCTCCTGCAACAGGTTTACATGCATTCAAGGTCAAAAAACACTTTCATTTTCTCATAATACACACTGCACATCACCTCGTTTCTCTCAGTGTTTGAAACGGATCGATAAACGATTCATTCTCTCTAAACCCCTCCTTTTCTAAAAGCCTGCTCTTTTAGATCAGACGCCCAGTGTGTTGTGATTGGTCTACTCTGCTCTGATTGGTCAGATGGCCCAGTCTGTTGTGATTGGTCTACTTTGCTCTGATTGGTCAGACGCCCAGTCTGTTGTGATTGGTCTACTTTGCTCTGATTGGTCAGACGCCCAGTCTGTTGTGATTGGTCTACTTTGCTCTGATTGGTCAGATGGCCCAGTCTGTTGTGATTGGTCTACTCTGCTCTGATTGGTCAGATGGCCCAGTCTGTTGTGATTGGTCTACTTTGCTCTGATTGGTCAGATGGCCCAGTCTGTTGTGATTGGTCTACTTTGCTCTGATTGGTCAGACGGCCCAGTCTGTTGTGATTGGTCTACTTTGCTCTGATTGGTCAGATGGCCCAGTCTGTTGTGATTGGTCTACTTTGCTCTGATTGGTCAGATGGCCCAGTCTGTTGTGATTGGTCTACTTTGCTCTGATTGGTCAGATGGCCCAGTCTGTTGTGATTGGTCTACTCTCCTGTGATTGGTCAGACGGCCCAGTCTGTTGTGATTGGTCTACTCTCCTCTGATTGGTCAGATGGCCCAGTCTGTTGTGATTGGTCTACTCTCCTGTGATTGGTCAGACGGCCCAGTCTGTTGTGATTGGTCTACTCTCCTCTGATTGGTCAGATGGCCCAGTCTGTTGTGATTGGTCTACTCTCCTCTGATTGGTCAGACGGCCCAGTCTGTTGTGATTGGTCTACTTTGCTCTGATTGGTCAGACGGCCCAGTCTGTTGTGATTGGTCTACTCTCCTCTGATTGGTCAGACGGCCCAGTCTGTTGTGATTGGTCTACTTTGCTCGGATTGGTCAGATAACCCAGTCTGTTGTGATTGGTCTACTCTCCTCTGATTGGTCAGATGGCCCAGTCTGTTGTGATTGGTCTACTCTCCTCTGATTGGTCAGACGGCCAGTCTCTCCCAGTTATTGGCATAATTCGTATGAATATATATAATCCGGATGCTATACGATATACTTGCGATTAATTTCAATGAATTAATCAACACAAATCAACATGAACGAGTTGACTTATGACCTATGAACGAGTTGATTAAATGATCGTGCTGATGAATTACTAAAATAAACAAGCAGTGTAACGGGAAGATCATGTCTGGTATTTCCAGTAGAGAACACTAATGTGATCACGCATGCAGAAAGCATGAATACAATAACCCCAAACTGACCTTGATCTATTTTTTCCCTCGCTTCTGTACTCATGATAAAGTACACAAGCACATTTCTGTCGGTATCTTATCTAAAATTAAACTCAGTGAAGAGCTTGATTAAAGCATCAGAGGCCTGCGCGCTTATCGGGTCTCAAACTCTCTTGGTTTCCAAACGCTGAGCGCAGCAGAATCTAATCGCCGGGCCGTTTCCATCGGTGGGAGGAACATCAAGAGAGGCCTTGAACAGTCTCAGCAAACTGCTTACCAGCAACAAACACCAGAGCAGATAAGAGCAGCAGATAGAGAACAGAAACTTCAGTCTCAATAGTAATGTGCAGCACCATACTTCAGCAAAGAGATGAATGCTTTTCCCTTCTAATTTAAAAAAAAGGTCTTGAGAAGGCAAGTTGACAATCTCAAGTTGATTCCTTCAACCCTTCACAGATAACATCATGTTTGGACCGTATAATGATCTGTGAGACGAAAGGCCCAGTACGGTTGATCTGATTATCCAGGGAAGCAAACGAGGGACGTTTATTTCATAAGCTCAACTGGGAAATAACATCTAATCCTGCTTGAGAACGACATGCACTGCAAATGATTGTCTCTCTTCTTGCACACTTTTCCAGACGTTGAGTAAGAGAAATGTTGCTAAAACTTTAAATGATGACGCCTCCACCAATCAAGACAAATAACAGAAGGTCATGCAAACATCAGAGCGTCTTTATTTAAAGACAATGAAGAGGTTTTCGCCTACTGGTCTCATTAATTAAAGTTTAGTACAGTAATTCATCATGCAACTACATATTCAATATTCAAAAGCTTGCATACGGCATCTTGAACTTCACATTTACTTTAGGTGATAGTAAAAGGGCAGCCATTTGCATTTTCTAACAATATAAATAGTGCCACGTTTTGAAATATTATTTCAACAAACGGATGTTTCTGGTAATTGTGTTTTAAGTGATGCGAGGTGCTGAAGAGACACATGTGCAGGTTCTCACAGGCTTTTGTTGTGTAATCATGAGATGAGGCTTTATGAGGTCATGGAGGTCAATCTGTCTCATCTCAGACAGTACGTTCACAGTCGTGTTACTGTTAACTAAAAATAATTCATTTTTATTCATACATTTCACTATTCATTTTTTTTCATGCACTGTCTAATTTATTTGATTTATTTATTTAAATTCTATATATTTTATTCTATTTTATTTATATATTTTTTACAGTGGCTTTGTGAATATTAAAGGTCCCGTTCTTCGTGATCCCACTGTTCAAACTTTAGTTAGTGTGTAATGTTGCTGTTAGAGCATAAATAATACCTGTAAAATTATAAAGCTCAAAGTTCAATGCCAAGCGAGATATTTTATTTAACAGAAGTTCCCTTTCAAAGCCTACAGCGAACGGCTGGCTTGGACTACATCCTGGTACTTCCTTCATTAATTACGTCAGTAGAACAGACTAACCTCCGCCCACAAGAATACGCGAAAAGGGGGCGTGGTCTTGTTGCTGTCCCACGTGGAGAAGAGGACGTGTCGCGTGGAGAAAAGGAATTGTTGCGTTTGAGTGTGTTTGTCGCCATGTCGTCGAGACGCTGTTATTTTCATCCCGGAGTCAAATCACCTTTGTTTGGCTTTCCCAGGGACGCTGTAGAGATCATTAAGCGCATACATCTCCCGTTAAGAGGCGTGACCTTTCCACGTGCGCTAAGCTGCTGTCCAATCACAACACAGGAACCGTGCCACGTTCGCTAAGCTGCTGTCCAATCACAACACGGGAACCGCTGGCACAATCAGAACTCGTTACGTATTTCTGAAGGAGGGACTTCATAGAATAAAGGAAGTCATGAGCTGTTTTTAGGACAGTGTAAACAGCGGTGTACAGATCAGTAAATTGTGTGAAAAATACTGTGTTTTTTACACACGAAACATGAACACATGTTATATTGCACACTGTAAACACAATCAAAGCTTCAAAAAAACACGAAGAACGGGACCTTTAACAATAATTTAGACAAATTTAGCGGAAACAAAAATATTAACATTAGATGAAAAACCTAAACTTAATCTACACATTATCTAATTTTATATTATTTTAATTATTATTTTTACAGTGGATTTGTGAAATATAAATAATACAAAATATAAAAATATAAAATAATACAATTAATGTAATATATAATATAATATATAATATAATTCATATAATATAATATAACATTAAATATTAGATTATAAGCTTAAACTTAAACAATCATTACACATTATTTTATTTGATAATTTAATTTAATTTGATTTAATTAACAGTAACACTGGATTTGTGAACATTAATCGAACTGAGATGAGCTGAAATAAAACAAGATATAAATATTAGATAAAAAGCTTAAACTTAAAAAACAAATAAAAAAATGTAAAAGCTGCCGTTACAATTTAACTGAACTGAAATTAAAAGTAAATTACCCAACAAAAAAAAAATTACTAAAAGAAAACAAAAATGAAAAACAAGCAAAAATACTAAAACAAACTGAAACTGAAATGCGATTAAAAAATAAAAGCTAATTGAAAATATTAATAAATACTATAATAGTATAAGATAAGAAGGAAAATTGTCTTGGACACATACAGTACAGTGTCACTCACACACACACACACACACACACACACACACACACACACACACACACACACACACACACACACACACACACACACACACACACACACACACACACACACACACACACACACACACACACACACACACACACACACACACACAATGAATATATGAATAATACAAAATGACCCATTCACTGTCTATCCTAATTCATACGCAACACAAAACTGTAAGTGTGTCAAACAGTAGTAATGCTACATTGTCACATGACCTCATCACATTGCATCATTAATTCAGTCATTGGCATATTATCATACAGATATCATATTGAAAATGAGTGCAATATATGAGTAGAAATATTGTGTTAAGATTTAACCCAGAACAATGAGTCAAGAAATATGATATTTCACTTCCAAATCATTCATCCCACTGGAATGGAAGGCGTCCCACAATATATTTTTTTGCAAATTAAGTATGTCATATAGCACACATTCCATGCATACAGTAAATGCACATATTGTGGACTGTACTAGATACTGTATGAGTAGAAAGAGAGAGTGTAAGGCAGGTGCTTCAAGCATTTTCATTTAAATTCACCGCTGAACACAACACCATGTCACGCTCAAGGCCGTTCTCACAATCTCACGGTGATATCGGCAAACATCTGCCATCACAGCTCTGCTCTCAGAGAGAGAGAGGTCATATCTCGCTCTCGGTCACTGCAGATAAGATGGTACAAAAACTCCAGCGACAATCATCGGGTCGGGCCAATAACTGAGCCTGAAGCCACAGCACAGCAGAGCTTCTCCGGTTTCTCTGTTTTTACCAGGGATGCATTCTACATATGAAGGATCAAATGCTCAGATCTGGCTGACAATGTGGGAAAAGCCCTGGGGTTGCTTTCATCTGAGGTCAGGTTCAACTCAAACCACTGCTTGTGTTCACTGGAGGACATCGGGGCATCTGAGCTGCTAAAAACACACTATAGATAAATATTATTCATTTAATTTTTACAGTGTGTTTGTGAATATATATATATAAAAAACAGAACATCCAAATTTAAATACAGCATGTATCCAATAAATATCCAAAAAATGACAGTGGAATTAACATTTATTATTACTTTTTGTATTGTATTCTTACAGCGGATTTGTGAATATTAAACATTTATTCAAATTTGGCTGTCTTGTTATTTGTTAAAGGTTTAATATTCACAAATCCACAGTAAAATAAATAAATAAATAAATCCTTAGATATATTTATTGGATACATGCTGTGAACTTTGGATACATTTGTGAATATTAAACCTTTATTCAAATTTTGATGTCCTGTTGTTATTTTTTTTCCTGTTTTATTTTATTATTTTAATTTTATTTTATTAATTTTACAGTGTGGATTTTACAGTGTGGATTTATAAAAAAATAACAACAGGACATACTGTAAAATTAATACATTAATAAATAAATAAACAGATAAACATAAATAAATAAATCCTTTGTCAATTTGAATATATTTATTGGATGCATGCTGTGAACTTTGGATACATTTGTGAATATTCAAATTTCGATGTCCTGTTGTTATTTTTTTTCCTGTTTTATTTTATTTTATTATATTTATTTTATTTTATTTTATTAATTTAACAGTGTGGATTTTACAGTGTGGATTTATTAAAAAATAACAACAGGACATACTGTAAAATTAATAAATAAATACACAGATAAACATAAATAACTAAAAATCCTTTGTCAATTTGAATATATTTATTGGATACATGCTGTGAACTTTGGATACATTTGTGAATATTAAACCTTTATTCAAATTTGGATTTCCTTTCAATTTAGGTACTGAATACATTCTGTATTGATTTCCAGTTATTTTTACAGCATGTATCCAAGAAAGATTTATAAATTGACAGTGGATTTTTATTTTATTCTATTATTTTTTTGGTTAATTTTATTCATTTAATTTAATTTCATAATTTAATTTAATTTATTCATTTTACAGTGTGAATTTATTTTAAAAAATAACAACAAGACATACTATAAAATGTATAAATAGATAGATAGATAAATAAATAAATAGGTATCACTTTACAATGGGTTTCACTTGTTAACATTATAGTGGACTACTAAAATTACCAATACGGTATTTATTAATCTTAATGTTAATCTCAGCATTTACTAATACACTTTATGATTTAAACCTGTGCCTGTTAATGCATTAATGCATTGTGAACTAACATGAACATTTTTATTAACAAAGCTTAATAAATGCTGCAAAAATATACTGCTCATTAGTAAATGCACTACCTAATGTTAACACACGAGACTTTATTGTGATACCAATATCAGCTTTCTGTGTAGGAGGTGCTCCAACAATAAACATGAGGGTCCAAATGATGAAATAATCACATATCACATCACGCGAGACGCACGACATGCTAAAGAAAATCAATCCTTTTTTATTTCAGATATTACATCAGCATCATCCCCTTTTCTAATAAAACCATAACAAAACAAAGGACTCATATTATCCCTTTCCAAACTTTTTATCGTATGGCATCTTCTACAGAAACAAACGCACATTAAACCACTGCGGCATGAACTCATGAACTGACGCAGGGCCACTTCACATCGAGCTTAACGTTTTTACGCATCATTACATTCGACAGACAAGGAAAGCTGTTTAACAATAGACTAATATGAGATGAAAAATGAATAAAGCATGAGGAATGATCTTTTAGTGTCACCCAATAGCTCTGAATGCATTTGAATACTAATGCTAGTCAGAGATAAACAGTTCACTGTTAAGAATAAATGAGATGATATTAAAATGGATCCCATATGTCCATTGTGGTTATCATATTATTAATCATGCTGATGTGTTGATACATATAGGCCTACATGGGTTCCGACATGCTTTCTGGGGGGCGTTAAAGGGATAGTTCACCCAAAAATGAAAATGATCCTATAATTTACTCCCCTTCAAGCCATTCGAGGTGTATATGAGTTTCTTCTTTCAAACGAACACAATATGAGTTATATTAAAAAAATCAGAGAGTCAGAGGTCAGAGGTTACTCTTCCGCAGTGATTAATGGATGCACATTTTTGGGCTTCAAAATCTACCGTTCACTCCAATTATGAAGCCTGGATATTTTTTAATAACTCTGACTGTGTTTGGCTGAAAGAAGAAACTACTCGAATGGCTTGAGGGGGAGTAAATCAAGGGATAATTTTCATTGTGGGTGAACTAACCCTTTAAATAATGGTGCAAATACCAGTAATTTGACAACTGCAAGCCTTGCATAATTTATTTATAGTGGGGTCTAATGCTATTTCATGCATTCTGACTGATTTACACTGTTAAAGAGTTGATTCTCATGATAAACATGGACAAAATAAAATAAAAAACGAGTTGGACGTATGACGGAGTATTTCTGTGCCAAATACACTCCTTCAATTCAATTCAATTCAATTCAAATTTATTTGTATAGCGCTTTTCACAATACACATTGTTTCAAAGCAGCTTTACAGAAAGTGCATTTCATAGATGAACAGTAAAAATGTTAGAAAGGCAATGTTAAAGAATAATGTTCGAAAAAGTTAATCAATCGTGTATTAATTTAGGCCATAACAATGCTGGCGTTGAGTCGTCTCTTCACTGGCGTGGAGTCGTCTCATCACAGGTTTTGGGGCATCTGAAGTCTCCATGAGAGGCTGGATACAAACTGGAGCTGACAAACTATTTACCTCGGCACTAGTGTCCCGAGATAACAACAGAAAAGCAGATGGGAAATAATTAGCGTAGCTGCTGTTCAGAATATTATATTAATGCTTTTGTTCCGATTTAACTGTAGTATAAAAGGTAATTATAATGTGAATGCTTTGCTAAAGAGATGCGTCTTTAATCTAGTTTTAAACTGGGACAGCGAGTCTGAACCTCGAACAATATCAGGAAGACTATTCCAGAGTTTAGGAGCCAAATGTGAAAATGCCCTCCCTCCTTCAGTGGACTTAGATATCCTAGGAATGACCAGAAGCCTAGAGTTTAGTGACCTTAAAGAGCGCGATGGATTGTAGGGCGATAGAAGATCCGTTAGATACACTGGAGCTAAACCATTTAGGGCTTTATAGGTCAGTAGCAATACTTTGTAGTTGATACGGAACTTAATAGGTAACCAGTGTAGAGATGATAAAATTGGTGTTATATGATCATATTTTCTTGACCTAGTAAGAACTCTAGCTGCTGCGTTTTGGACTAACTGTAGTTTGTTTATTGAGGATGCAGGACAACCAGCTAATAAAGCATTACAGTAATCTAATCTCGAGGTCATGAATGCATGAACTAACTTCTCTGCATCAGGAATAGATAGCATGTTACGTAGCTTAGCAATGTTTCTAAGGTGGAAAAATGTCGTTCTTGTAACATATGAAATATGATTTTCGAATGTCAGGTTGCGGTCTAGTATAACACCTAGGTCTTTTACTGTAGTGGATAAAGTGACAGGACATCCTTCCAAGGTAAAGTTGTATTGTGAGAGGTTTTGTGGGCAGTTTTTTGGACCAATAAGTAATACCTCCGTTTTATCTGAATTTAATAGCAGAAAATTACACGTCATCCAGTATTTAATATCTTCAACACACGCTGTCAGTTTAGATAATTTAGCGTTTTCATCCGGTCGTGATGAAATATATAATTGAGTGTCATCAGCATAACAGTGGAAATTAATTCCATGTTTTCTTATAATATTACCAAGTGGCAGCATATATATTGAGAATAGCAGAGGGCCTAATACGGATCCTTGCGGCACCCCATAGTCTACTGACGTCATCTTGGATTTTTGAAGGACTTGAAGGACGTGACGTCAAAGTTTTTTTCGAGTATGGCCCTGTATGACGTCATCAAGAGTGGAATTCCTTATATGGGCACTTCTCCCGGATGAACGAACACACAATAGACTGTAAAAAAAATATGGATGTAGTGTCCGTGACGTCACCCATAGGTTTCTGAAGAGCAGTGTTGAAGCCTCAAAGCCGGCTGTTGCCATCTTGTCAGCGCATCACCACACGTCAATCGCGGAAGAGCTGAGGTGATGTGATGACTAACAGACAGCAGACAAACGGCAATCCACCTGTCACTCAAAGTGGCCACGCCCTTAATTATGCAGAACTTTAAAGCTTTATATAATGTAAACGAATGACTTGTAAAAAAAATTACCCCCCTCACAGTCGTCATGAAGGGCAAAATTAGCCGTATAGACCAAAACCACAATTTGTCCCAGACTGTGAACATGTGTTCTGCTGTAAAGTTGGGCATTTTAACATGAGCTCAATGAGATTCTGCTCCCTTCTAGGGGTGTGAACCTACATCTGGTCTCACGGTTCGGTTCGATTACGAATATCAGGCCATCGATTCGGTTCAATTCGATATCACGATGCATCACAATGCATTGACGATTAACTGTATTCTCATACAATTTTGTCAGTCAGTTATATGAACTGAACCTTTAATTTCACCTGCTCAAAGAAAACACGCTTCTTGAATGTATCAAACAAACTCAGGTCTGGACACAGAAGACAACAGGAGCATTTAGAACAGATAGAAAATACCGAAAGCCACTTCAGGAGGTGGTCTCCGCTCAATAAAGTCAAAACTATTGAAACCACATATGTGAATTTTACTCCTCGCAACAATGCTAACATTTTTTACGTGTGAGCGTTTTATGGGTTATATGGCATAGCCAGATATGACAGCGCTACTGAAGCACGCATCCCGCAGACTGAGTGTCTCCTCATCAAGTAAACGCACAAACTACCGAAAGTAAAGTTGCATGTGCTCAAAATACAATCATGTTCATTAAAAGTAAAGAAACTGACCAGATCTGACCAGTGCTTTTGCCGCGCTCTCCTATTGCAGTCTTTGATTTCAAGACCGCAATAGGAGTGTGCGTGGCTCAATGGTGATCAATTAAATGCAGCTCATATCTGTTGTTTTCGGTGACGTGAACTCCATTAAATCTGCATATGTGCAGGAAATGTAGATTGGATTTATTTTTATTTTGCGGAGATACATTTATGTGCCCAAGTGTAAATAAAATCGTTTAGATAAATCAGATAGCTTTGATTTACACACAGTTAATTGTTGTTATTGTTATTTGTGTTATTGTTGCTGCTGCTGCTGTTATTGCTGCCGCTGCTGCTGCTATTGATGCTGCTGTTATTGCTGCTGTTATTGCTGCTGCTATTGATGCTGCTGTTATTGCTGCTGTTATTGCTGCTGCTATTGATGCTGATATTGCTGCTGTTGCTGATATTGCTGCTGCTGCTGTTATTGCTGCTGCCGCTGTTATTGCTGCTGCTGCTGTTATTGCTGCTGCTGATGATATTGCTGCTGCTGTTATTGCTGCTGCTATTGATGCTGCTGTTATTGCTGCTGCTGATGATATTGCTGCTGCTGCTGCTGCTGTTATTGCTGCTGCTGCTGCTGATATTGCTGCTGCTGCTGTTATTGCTGCTGCTGTTGATATTGCTGCTGCTGCTGCTGTTATTGCTGCTGCTGCTGTTATTGCTGCTGCTGATATTGCTGCTGCTGCTGATATTGCTGCTGCTGCTGCTGTTATTGCTGCTGCTGCTGTTATTGTTGCTGCTGCTGCTGTTATTGCTGCTGCTATTGATGCTGCTGTTATTGCTGCTGCTGCTGTTATTGCTGCTGCTATTGATGCTGCTGTTATTGCTGCTGCTGCTGATATTGCTGCTGCTGCTGCTGCTGATATTGCTGCTGCTGCTGTTATTGCTGCTGCTACTGATGCTGCTGTTATTGCTGCTGCTGATGATATTGCTGCTGCTGATGATATTGCTGCTGCTGATATTGCTGCTGCTGCTGTTATTGCTGCTGCTGCTGTTATTGCTGCTGCTGATATTGCTGCTGCTGATATTGCTGCTGCTGCTGTTATTACTGCTGCTGCTGATATTGCTGCTGCTGCTGTTCTTGCTGCTGCTGTTCTTGCTGCTGCTGCTGCTGTTATTGCTGCTGCTGCTGATATTGCTGCTGCTGCTGTTATTGCTGCTGCTGCTGATATTGCTGCTGCTGCTGATATTGCTGCTGCTGCTGATATTGCTGCTGCTGTTATTGCTGCTGCTGCTGATATTGCTGCTGCTGCTGATATTGCTGCTTGTGGCGAGCAGCGAGGTCGAGGGACCGTGAGGGCGGGACGAGGCGGCGCTCATCAGGGAGGATGAGCGCCAGCTGCGAGCCGCAGCGATCTCGGGTCTCGTGGAGGAGTGAGGGAGTATAAAGGAGGAGCGACGACAGTGAGGGACGAGAGAGGACCAGGCCTGGATTTTGTGTTGTTTTAGTTATGTTATGTGTACGCTGCAGTCGTCCGTGAGGGGCTGCAGATTTTTATTTTCATTTTGTGTTTATTTGTTTGTATGTAGGCGGCAGTCGGCCGCGAGGGGCTGCCGCCGCCATTATTATTTTGTGTTTATTTGATTAAACGTTTTGAATGTTCGCCGGTTCCCGCCTCCTTCTTCCCACACGAGCTAACTTTACTACAGTGGTGCTGCTGATATTGCTGCTGCTGCTGTTATTGCTGCTGCTGCTATTATTGCTGCTGTTATTGTTGCTGCTGCTGCTGTTATTGCTGCTGCTGTTATTGCTGCTGCTGCTGTTATTGTTGCTGCTGCTGTTATTGCTGCTGCTGTTATTGCTGCTGCTGCTGTTATTGCTGCTGCTGCTGCTGTTATTGCTGCTGCTGCTGTTATTGTTGCTGCTGTTATTGTTGCTGCTGCTGCTGTTATTGTTGCTGCTGCTGCTATTGTTGCTGCTGCTGTTGTTATTGCTGCTGCTGTTATTGCTGCCGTTATTGTTGCTACTGTTTCTGTTATTGCTGCTGCTGTTATTGCTGCTGCTGCTGCTGCTGTTGCTGCTGTTATTGCTGCTGCTGTTATTGCTGCTGCTGGTATTGCTGCTGCTGCTGCTGTTATTGCTGCTGCTGCTGCAGGTATTGTCACTGCCGCTGTTATTGCTGTCGCTGTTATTGCTGCTGCTGTAATTGCTGCTGTTATTGCTACTGTTTCTGTTATTGCTGCAGCTGTTATTGCTGCTGCTGCTGTAATTGCTGCTGTTATTGCTACTGTTTCTGTTATTGCTGCAGCTGTTATTGCTGCTGCTGTTATTATTGCTGTTGCTCTTATTGCTGCTGCTGCTGATATTGCCACTGCTGCTGTTATTGCTGCTGCTGTTATTGTTGCTGCTGTTATTGCTGTCACTGTTATTTCTGCTGCTGCTATTGCTGCTGTTGTTATTGCTGTCGCTGTTATTGCTGCTGTTATTGCTGTTGCTATTATTGCTGCTGCGGTTATTGCTGTTGTTATTGCTGCTGTTATTACTGTTGCTATTATTGCTGCTGTTATTGCTGCTGCTATTATTGCTGCTGTTATTGCTGCTGATGTTATTGCTGCTGTTATTGCTGCTGTTATTGCTGTTGCTATTTGTGGCGGAGGGGGCGTGGTTTTGCGAAGTCTGTAGCGGGAGAGAGAGAGAGGAGCTGAGCGGTGAGTAAGTAGGTCAAGTGCAGATGAATAACACCTGTGTCTGATTGCAGTAATTGGTGTGGAGAGACTGCATATAAGCCGCAGGTGTTATTCATCTGCACTTGACCTACTTACTCACCGCTCAGCTCCTCTCTCTCTCTCCCGCTACAGACTTCGCAAAACCACGCCCCCTCCGCCACACTATTATTGCTGCTGTTATTGCTGTTGCTATTATTGCTGCTGTTATTGCTGCTGCTGCTGTTATTGCTGCTGCTGCTGTTATTGTTGCTGCTGCTGCTGTTATTGCTGCTGCTGCTGCTGCTGTTATTACTGCTGTTATTGCTGCTGCTGTTATTGCCGCTGCTGCTGTTATTGCTGCTGTTATTGCTGTTGCTATTATTGCTGCTGCTGATATTGCTGCTGCTGTTATTGCTGTCACTGTTTATGCTGCTGCTGTTATTGCTGCTTCTGTTATTGCTGCTGCTTCTGTTACTGCTACTGCTGCTGCTGTTATTGCTCCTGCTGCTGGTATTGCTGCTCCTGCTGCTGGTATTGCTGCTGCTGCTGTTATTGCTGCTGCTGGTGGTATTGCTGCTGCTGGTGGTATTGCTGCTGCTGCTGTTATTGCTGCTGCTGTTATTGCTGCTGCTGTTATTGCTGCTGCTGTTGTCATTGCCGCTGTTATTGTCACTGCTGCTGTTATTGCTGCTGCTGTTATTGTCACTGCTGATGTTATTGCTACTGCTTTTGTTATTGCTGCTGCTGTTATTGCTGCTGCTGCTGCTGCTGTTTTTGCTGCTGCTGTTATTGCTGCTGCTGCTGTTATTGCTGCTGCTGTTATTGCTGCTGCTGTAATTGCTGCTGCTGCTGCTGTTATTGCTGCTGCTGTTGTCATTGCCGCTGTTATTGTCACTGCTGCTGTTATTGCTGCTGCTGCTGTTATTGCTGCTGCTGTTATTGCTGCTGCTGTTGCTGCTGCTGTTATTGCTGCTGCTGTTATTGCTGCTGTTATTGCTGCCTTTGTTATTGCTGCTGCTGTTATCGCTGTTGCTGTTATCGCTGTTGCTACTGCTGTTATTGCTGCTGCTGTTTTTGCTGCTGCTGTTTTTGCTGCTGCTGTTTTTGCTGCTGCTGTTTTTGCTGCTGTTATTGCTGCTGCTGCTGCTGTTATTGCTGCTGCTGCTATTGCCGCTGCTGCTGTTATTGCTGCTGCTGATATTGCTGCTGTTATTGCTGCTGTTATTGCCGCTGCTGCTGTTATTGCTGCTGCTGCTGCTACTGTTATTGCTGCTGTTATTGCCGCTGCTGCTGTTATTGCTGCTGTTATTGCTGCTGCTGCTGTTATTATTGCTGCTGCTGTTATTGCTGCTGCTGCTGTTATTGCCGCTGCTGCTGTTATTGCTGCTGTTATTGCTGCTGCTGCTGTTAATATTGCTGCTGCTGTTATTGCTGCTGCTGCTGTTATTGCTGCTGTTATTGCTGCTGCTGTTATCGCTGTTGCTGTTTTCGCTGTTGCTGTTATCGCTGTTGCTACTGCTGTTATTGCTGCTGCTGCTGCTACTGCTGTTATTGCTGCTGCTGCAGAGCAAGTATGGACATTGCTACTGGCAATGCATACACAACACACTGCGGTAAGCAAGTAAGACATGCTGCTGCTGTACAATACAAGCCGCTGCTGTTATTGTTATTGTACATGAATTTCCTGTAGCAGATCTTCACAGGTGGAGATGGGGAAGGTGGAGGGTTTCTGAAAGTGTGCTGTAACTGCTATTCCAAATGCTGAACAAGTATTTGATGGTTGAGCAGCGAGCTCATTTTCTAGTGATACATCAGGAACCAATCAGATGTGCCCTATAGAGAATGATGTGATTGAAAGCAGATTAAGTTAAGGACCTATCAGCCTGTGCCAGCTAGAGTTTCATGACAGAACTTTGTATTTGGCACTGGCATTAGCAACAATCTCACAACCCCCCTGTAGGTCTAACATGAACAAGTCAAATGCAATCTAACCCCGGATTCACCTAGAAGGCAGGATTTAGCAGAGCATTCAGCTCCATGAAGGCAGACAGATGAGCAGTCAGTCACAGATCTTCAGTTCAGATGGGTTTGGGGAGGCTGTGAACTTCTCTCTCAGCTGCTGTCACAGATCTGCTGTTACCCTCCTCCTCTCTGACATCCATATTTCTGTCACATCAGGGTGCTTTAGTCATTTCTGTGTTATTGTCAGCTTTAAGGCTATCTGGGTCCGTGCAGCCACGCTAAAAGTCTCGGATTTCAAAGGCCTTTACGTTCAAGAAATTCCTGAGGCTTCACACATATTAACTTGTGACATTACTGTGACCTCGAGACATTTCTCTTAGGCCACAACATTTACTTTTTGAGCTTTTAAATGTACACACAATAGTTCTATTTTCAAGAGGTTCTGCTTCATCACCGTCTGCTGACTCGATGCGCTCGTCACACATATAACTGTGTTTATTATCAAGCGGGGGAACGAATTGGCATGAACAGAAAAGCAATTCACGAGGAACAACGTACCATTGAGATACAGTAATGCCAGTGTCAGTTGGTGAATTATGATTATGAATGATTATTCACAGACTGTATGCATGCATTTGTAATCTTGTAGACTGTTGCTTTCTGTAAGTCTCCTCAGCTGATAAAAAGATCAATAATCTCACTGTCAGAATCTCAACAACGTCAAACTGAAGTCTGTAAACAAAAGTGAGAAATCACTGGTCAACAATCATACAGTGCACTATATAGGGGATAGGGAACGATTCAGACAGTGCACTATATAGGGGATAGGGAATGATTCAGACAGTGCACTATATAGGGGATAGGGAGCGATCATACAGTGCACTATATAGGGGATAGGGAATGATTCAGACAGCGCACTATATAGGGGATAGGGAATGATTCAGACAGCGCACTATATAGGGGATAGGGAACGATTCAGACAGTGCACTATATAGGGGATAGGGAATGATTCAGACAGCGCACTATATAGGGGATAGGGAACGATTCAGACAGTGCACTATATAGGGGATAGGGAATGATTCAGACAGCGCACTATATAGGGGATAGGGAACGATTCAGACAGTGCACTATATAGGGGATTGGGAATGATTCAGACAGCGCACTATATAGGGGATAGGGAACGATCATACAGTGCACTATATAGGGGATAGGGAACGATTCAGACAGTGCACTATATAGGGGATAGGGAACGATTCAGACAGTGCACTATATAGGGGATAGGGAATGATTCAGACAGCGCACTATATAGGGGATAGGGAACGATTCAGACAGTGCACTATATAGGGGATTGGGAATGATTCAGACAGCGCACTATATAGGGGATAGGGAATGATTCAGACAGCGCACTATATAGGGGATAGGGAATGATTCAGACAGCGCACTATATAGGGGATAGGGAACGATTCAGACAGTGCACTATATAGGGGATAGGGAATGATTCAGACAGCGCACTATATAGGGGATAGGGAACGATTCAGACAGTGCACTATATAGGGGATAGGGAATGATTCAGACAGCGCACTATATAGGGGATAGGGAACGATTCAGACAGTGCACTATATAGGGGATTGGGAATGATTCAGACAGCGCACTATATAGGGGATAGGGAACGATCATACAGTGCACTATATAGGGGATAGGGAATGATTCAGACAGCGCACTATATAGGGGATAGGGAACGATCATACAGTGCACTATATAGGGGATAGGGAACGATTCAGACAGTGCACTATTTAGGGGATAGGGAATGATTCAGACAGCGCACTATATAGGGGATAGGGAACGATCATACAGTGCACTATATAGGGGATAGGGAATGATTCAGACAGCGCACTATATAGGAGATAGGGAACGATCATACAGTGCACTATATAGGGGATAGGGAACGATAATACAGTGCGCTATATAGGGGATAGGGAACGATCATACAGTGCACTATATAGGGGATAGGGAACGATTCAGACAGTGCACTATATAGGGGATAGGGAACGATTCAGGCAGTGCACTATATAGGGGATAGGGAACGATTCAGACAGTGCACTATATAGGGGATAGGGAACGATTCAGACAGTGCACTATATAGGGGATAGGGAACGATTCAGGCAGTGCACTATATAGGGGATAGGGAACGATTCAGACAGTGCACTATATAGGGGATAGGGAACGATCATACAGTGCACTATATAGGGGATACGGAACGATCATACAGTGCACTATATAGGGGATAGGGAATGATTCAGACAGTGCACTATATAGGGGATAGGGAACGACCATACAGTGCACTATATAGGGGATAGGGAACGATTCAGACAGTGCACTATATAGGGGATAGAGAACGATCTTACAGTGCACTATATAGGGGATAGGGAACGATCATACAGTGCACTATATAGGGGATAGGGAATGATTCAGACAGTGCACTATATAGGGGATAGGGAACGACCATACAGTGCACTATATAGGGGATAGGGAACGATTCAGACAGTGCACTATATAGGGGATAGAGAACGATCTTACAGTGCACTATATAGGGGATAGGGAACGATCATACAGTGCACTATATATGGGATAGGGAATGCATTACACCCAACACTGTTGACATTTACAAACTAATTTACAATTATCAACTAAGACAAAACAATCCATCAGGAATTGTTTGGATGGTCTCTGACAGGTGGATTTAAAATAAGAGGGATTGGTTTCACCTGTGTTGATACAATTTAATAAGATTATGCCAAAAAATTGCAATTATAATCCATGCACAATTACTGTCAATGTGATCAATATTCAGAGGTTAACGTCCATTTGATTTCATTCAAATGGAAATACCTGGCAAGTATGTTGCCGTGGTAACCATTGTGGCGTCATGCTGCAGCTGCTGTACACTTCGCACTTCAATGCCCGTATATCCCTCTCTCGCTCTCTTCCTCCATTGCCATGGCAACAAACTTCACCGTCTCACAAAGACGAGAGACTGATCACCACTTCAAAGATTCTCACCCGGAGAAACGGAAGCGTCGCTCATGGGCCGCTCATGTCACTTAACCGGGCATGGTTAAAAAAAAAAGCATGGGCACTGATGGCATGTTTCACACGAGATGATACAGTGAAGGCTTCAAGTTATAATCAACACACTTCAATATACAAACAAACAATCTAATGGCACTCGCCCAGAATACACTGGCAGAACTGAACGACAGAAAACAAGCTTGTAAAGTGTTTGCATTCACATACTTTGAGGCTTTAATATGAGCAATACATGCTTTCTCTATCAAACACCACTAATGACATCAGCAAACTTCACTTGTCGTTTGTAAAGTGACTCCGGCTGTTTAGTTCCTATTGCCACATTCAGAGTCTTTAAGCACCAGTCAATCTCCTCCTCTACTCTAACAATCAAGCACCAAGACCATGTCTCAGGTTAGTAGGTTATTCATACATTAGCTCAACCTGAGATTTGTATTCTTACTGTCCCTTAAAGTGTCAGTCCAGACCTGTATGACTCTCCCTTCACAATCCTTTAACACACATTCCTGGTTCACATTACTCCAAAGGAAAATGTTTGTCTTCAATCATTTTTAACATTCCTCTTTCATTAAATGCAGTAATTTGCTCTGGTTCTGAAAAAGGCTTTCTTTGTCAATTTTTAAAAATGCTTGCTCCAAAACAACGACACAATTCGCATTTAGAGGATATAAGCATTCAAAACGTACAGTCTCTCACTATCACCAATATACATCAGTGATTTTGATGACATCGCTCTCCGTTCCTCATCAGATTTTCTGTCCAATCAAATCTGAAGCCCCGCCCCCTACATTATAAACAGACTCTGAAGCTGCGACTGAAACCACTCGTTCACACATTTACTGTTTTCTACATGACACATAGTGCACTAAATAGGGGATAGGGAACAATTAAGCCAGTGCACTATATAGGGGATAGGGAACGATTAAGCCAGTGCACTATATAGGGGATAGAGAACGATTAAGCCAGTGCACTATATAGGGGATAGAGAACAATCAGACAGTGCACTATATAGGGGATAGAGAACGATCAGACAGTGCACTATATAGGGGATAGGGAACAATCATATAGTGCACTATATAGGGGATAGAGAACAATCAGACAGTGCACTATATAGGGGATAGGGAACAATCAGACAGTGCACTATATAGGGGATAGGGAACAATCAGACAGTGCACTATATAGGGGATAGGGAACAATCATATAGTGCACTATATAGGGGATAGAGAACAATCAGACAGTGCACTATATAGGGGATAGGGAACAATTAAGCCAGTGCACTATATAGGGGATAGGGAACGATTAAGCCAGTGCACTATATAGGGGATAGAGAACAATCAGACAGTGCACTATATAGGGGATAGAGAACGATCAGACAGTGCACTATATAGGGGATAGGGAACAATCATATAGTGCACTATATAGGGGATAGAGAACAATCAGACAGTGCACTATATAGGGGATAGGGAACAATCAGACAGTGCACTATATAGGGGATAGAGAACGATCAGACAGTGCACTATATAGGGGATAGGGAACAATCATATAGTGCACTATATAGGGGATAGAGAACGATCAGACAGTGCATTATATAGGGGATAGGGAACGATTAAGCCAGTGCATTATATAGGGGATAGGGAACGATTAAGCCAGTGCACTATATAGGGGATAGAGAACGATCAGACAGTGCACTATATAGGGGATAGGGAACAATTAAGCCAGTGCACCATATAGGGGATAGGGAACGATCAGACAGTGCATTATATAGGGGATAGGGAACGATTAAGCCAGTGCACTATATAGGGGATAGAGAACGATCAGACAGTGCACTATATAGGGGATAGGGAACAATCATATAGTGCACTATATAGGGGATAGAGAACGATCAGACAGTGCATTATATAGGGGATAGGGAACGATTAAGCCAGTGCACTATATAGGGGATAGAGAACGATCAGACAGTGCACTATATAGGGGATAGGGAACAATCAGATAGTGCACTATATAGGGGATAGAGAACGATCAGACAGTTCATTATATAGGGGATAGGGAACGATTAAGCCAGTGCACCATATAGGGGATAGGGAACGATCAGACAGTGCATTATATAGGGGATAGGGAACGATTAAGCCAGTGCACTATATAGGGGATAGAGAACGATCAGACAGTGCACTATATAGGGGATAGGGAACAATCAGATAGTGCACTATATAGGGGATAGAGAACGATCAGACAGTGCACTATATAGGGGATAGAGAACGATCAGACAGTGCATTATATAGGGGATAGGGAACGATTAAGCCAGTGCACCATATAGGGGATAGGGAACAATTCAGACAGTGCACTATATAGGGGATAGGGAACGATTAAGCCAGTGCACTATATAGGGGATAGAGAACGATCAGACAGTGCACTATATAGGGGATAGGGAACAATCAGATAGTGCACTATATAGGGGATAGGCAACGATTAAGCCAGTGCACTATATAGGGGATAGAGAACGATCAGACAGTGCATTATATAGGGGATAGGGAACGATTAAGCCAGTGCACCATATAGGGGATAGGGAACAATTCAGACAGTGCACTATATAGGGGATAGGGAACGATTAAGCCAGTGCACTATATAGGGGATAGCGAACGATTAAGCCAGCGCACTATATAGGGGATAGGGAACAATCAGACAGCGCACTATATAGGGGATAGAGAACGATCAGACAGTGCACTATATAGGGGATAGGGAACAATCAGACAGTGCAGTATATAAGGGGATATAGAACAATTCAGACAGTGCAGAGAACGATAAAACAGTGCACTATATAGGGGATAGGGAACGATCAGAACAGAGCGGATCATGTGAGTCGGCACAGACCAGAAAACGTATTGGACCCGTTTGAATTATGCACAGAATGAAATTTTTAAGCAATATGGAGGAGATTAGGAGGAAATTGCAGCTTTACCGAGCTCAACGGCTCTGGCCAAGCTGTGATATAAACTAAACGCTATTGGTTGTTTTTAAAAAGGGGAGGAGCTGTTCGATATGCCCCGCCCTGTCTTCCTGTTACAGTGGAAATTATGTCAACACATTGAATAATGACAAAGTTCTTGACACACATCAAATGCCTATAACAGAGCAGCGACCCACATGATTTAAAGGGGACCTATTATGTCCTATATATTTCTATTATTACAAAGTCTTGATTTTGTTTTTGTGCTCTTACTAGAATGCTTGAAAGTTAAAAAACACATTATTTCCCTCATATTCTCCATCGTTGCGGCTCCTCTCTTCCCAGTCTGTCAGTAACGCTCTGTTTAGTTCCTGTCTCTATGAAGCCCCTCCTTCTGAAAGCACAATGTGCTCTGATTGGTCAGCTGGAGCAGTGTGTTGTGATTGGTCAAGAGTGTGTTTGGGAGTTCAGAAACACTGACACTGATATAGAGAAGAACTCAAACTTTGCAGAGCTTTTTCATGATCACACAGCAACATCACACACTCAAGAAAAATAAACATGTGAAAAAGTATAATAGAATTCTTTCTCAGATATCTGTCCATCGGTGCTTATGGGATGGATGGAACCAATCTTTAAATCAGTATTAAACATGACTGATAAAGCCACCACTCTATGAGAGTCACACACACACACACACACACACACACACACACACACACACACACACACACACACACACACACACACACACACACACACACACACACACACACACACACACACACACACCGAATGTATTAGCAGCTGGTCAGGGTGAAATGGAGGAGCTATCTATTATCTGAGCCTGACTGATAAGGGTGTGTGTCTGTGTGTGTGTGTGTGTGTGTGTGTGTGTGTGTGTGTGTGTGTGTGTGTGTGTGTGTGTTAATCCTACGGATGCAACAGAGGGAATGCGCTGTTAGATATACCAATGCAAACACTGAGATCTGCACTGATAAAGCACACACTGACCTTTACACACACACACACTGACACAGATACCTTTGGCAGATATTATATTAGTTTATGACGTGATGAGATCATGGATTATTCAGTCATACGCATGTAAAACAAGTGAAAAATAACATATTTGAGCATGATATTCATAATTTCAGCCATTAAATATTGGATTTAAAAAAGCACTGATTTGAAAGCATGAGAAACGCTGTCCTGCTGATGTATAAAGCCCTGTGATTACTTGTGCACTTGCATCATTTCCAAAAAAGGATCTGTGATTACAGAAATAACCCAAGTACCCGACCAAAAGGGAACATAATCAAGCTCTTATTGTAGGACAGCGGAAAGCTGCACTAAATGGCCTCTGACGAATCGACACATCCTGAACTTCATGTCTTTCTCCTGCGTCCGGACCAAAGACACACAACAGATCAACATTTCTTTTCGTTTCAATTCCAGTATCTATCTATCTATCTATCTATCTATCTATCTATCTATCTATCTATCTATCTATCTATCTATCTATCTATCTATCTATCTATCTATCTATCTATCTATCTATCTATCTATCTATCTATCTATCTATCTATCTATCTATCTATCTATCTATCTATCTATCTATCTATCTATCTATCTATCTATCTATCTATCTATCTATCTATCTATCTATCTATTCATACAATCTCTTTCTTCCATCAATCCATCCATCCGTCCGTCCGTCCATCTATCCATCCAATCTCTATCTATCTAGCCATCTATCCATCTATCCAAAAACATTAAAATGGTAATTCATTAAGAATGCTGCACATGCTGACAGTCATTTATTTCCATGCACACGACTGACTAAAGAAATTATGCATATCAGGCAATTGCAAAGAGTACTAACATTTTTTTGTGACTGCATTAATTGTGTCTGACAAATAATGGATCCAGCACATTCTATAATGAACGTCATTTGTAATTTACATGTTTCAATCGGGCTTGTTTTTCCTGAAAAGAATGACATTGCTTTAATTTGAATATGCATGATGCGTCGCTATTCCAGCACATGCAGCCACAGTGTTTATGCGGCTTTTATTGCCTATCCGGTACTGTATTAATATGCAAAGAAGAACATTTTTTAGGATTAAAAAATGGCTAAAATGCCTGATGAAGAGAACATTGCTTAAATCATCACATCGGGTTTGGTGAGCTCATGGGGTCTTTCTATTATCTACAGATATTTTTCTATTGTGCACCTGATTTTAATTTTTTTTATGTGAAAATGCTATCAAAATGTGAATAATACACACAAGCTACTGAAATAAGCCCAACTACCATTGTTCATTTATGAACAATCATCCCATGTAATGCATAAAACACATTTTCTCCAGCAGTTTCAAAAGAAGGTGTAGAAGGAGAGAGACAGAGAAAGAGTATTTCCTGAAGAGGCAACGAGGTGTTTCCTGGGGCATTTTGTCATATCGCTGACTGGGAGTTGTCCACGGTTCACACTATTGTTTTCTTGTTCCCATGCAGCCAAACCTGACAAGGAGGGTCATAAGTGAGTTCCTGGCCATTTAGCATTTGGCACTAAAAAAACAACAAAGACTGAGCTACTAGCCACTCAATGCAAACGTCTACTGAGATAGCACTCAAAATTTCAAATATATGCAGTGAAATTTACATAGTACTGGGACGAAGCTCCACATGCAGGACAGAGAGCTACAAATTTGACTAATAATTCAACCTTGAAGGTCTCAGGAGGCGTCTGAGGTGACAGGCCACTGGAAGTGTGGAGAGAGAGAGAGAGAGAGAGAGAGAGAGAGAGAGAGAGAGAGAGAGCAGATCTAGTGTCCTTGTTTGCCATCTGGAAAGAAAAAGGCTTAAAAGCCACGTGTCTAACTTTCCCGTAGTTTAAAACAACAGCCCTTGAATGTCTCCTGCAAATGGCCAGATCGTTATTCTGATCAGCGACTTTCGCCGGAAACCATTAGATGCTCTCCGCGTTAATAGCACCTACAGCAATTAGCACCTTATCTCCTTCCATCAAGCGCCGCAATGTCATTAGCAAAGGTTAGTTTGATAAAATCCACAGAAAAGTTAAACCCACAGACCACATGATTCAACCCATCCCTGCGCTGGCTTTTAGAGTTATAAGGCATTATTATAGTGAAGCCAAACAATAGTGTTTACGGAGTTACTGCTGGATCAAGTGCGTCTCGCAAAGAAGAGAATGTGCATCGTGTAGTGATGGCTAAACACGCTACTTGAAAGGAATAAACATTATTATTAGAGATTCATCACAGCAGAGATAATGCACACAAATGTTACGTTCAATATGCAATCGTCATTATGTTGTCACAGGAAACACGTTACTTGTGAAACAAGGTTTCAGCATTAGCAAACAACATAAATTGTTGTAAACAAACAAAAAAAGTAAGATAAAGTTTAAGTCAAAACGTGCTCATTACATAGCCAAAAGACTTGGTAAGCAGTCTGATTTTGGACACAAAACCCCTCAAGGCATCCAACAAAGCAGGCCGAGTCAACGCCTCAAACTCGTTGTTGTGCTCCTCAAACCATTCCTGAAGCATTTGTGCTTTGTGGCGGCGCATTATCTGCTGAAAGAGCCACAGCCACAGGGAATACAGTTTCCATGAAAGGCTGGACATGGGCTCAACAATGCTTAGGTAGGTGGGACGTGTCAAAGTAACATCCACATGGATGGAGGACCCAAGGTTTCCCAGCAGAACATTGCCCAAAGCATCACTGCCTCCGCCGCCACGCCTTCTTCCCATAGTGCACCTGGTGCCATGTGTTCCCCAGGTAAGCCACGCATAGAAAACGTGATTCATCAGACCAGGCCACCTTCTTCCATTGCTCCGTGGTCCAGTTCTGATGCTCACGTGCCACTGTTGGTGCTTTGGGCGGTGGACAGGGGTCAGCATGGGCATCCTGACTGGTCAGCAGCTATGCCGCCCCATACACAACAAACTGAGATGCTCTGTGTATTCTGACACCTTTCTATCAGAACCAGCATTAACTTCTTGAGCAGTTTGAGCTCCAGTAGCTCGTCTGTTTGATCGGACCACACGGGCCAGCCTTCGTTCCCGCTGTGCATCAATGAGCCTCGGCCGCCCATGACCCTGTCGCCGGGTCACCATTGTTCCTTCCTTGGAGCACTTTTGATAGAGACTGACCACTGCAGACCGGGAACACCCCACAAGAGCTGCAGTTCTGGAGATGCTCTGACCCAGTCGTCTAGACATCACAATTTGGCCCTTGTCAAAATGTTTACTTGCTGCCTAATATATCCCACCCACTAACAGGAGATGAAGAGATCATCAGTGTTATTCACCTGGTCATAATGTTATGCCTGATCGGTATGCATATCCTCACATTTTATATATTTTATTTTTATATATTTTCATTATAAAATATACACATATACATATATATATACACATATACATACACACACACACATGCTTCGCTATCAAATTCAACCAATTCTGTCCATCAAATTAAGTCCACTCTTTCAGGAACATTTTCTTATTAAATTTGGAGGGGGGGAATTAAGAAAATGGACCTAGTTCACAAAGTCTGTTCTACTCTATTAGGCTATCCAATCAGATAAACAGACTGCAATTTTGCCAAAAGGGATCAAATTGTAGCAATAAATTGGCGCATGAGCTCATTACAATGTTTCTCCTCCGAGGAGAACGTTCAATTCATTTCACCTTCAGCTGTATCTGAGGGTTTTTGATTGCAGTTTTGCTCCATTCGTTTGCACCTGTGAGTCAGCCTGTTTGGCTGAATGAACAGCGCCACCTATTGAAACTCACCTCAAGGGCTTGCAGAAACACTGTGCCAAGGCAAAACAAGGACCTAAGTGAGCAATGCCTCTTTCAGTTTCAGCCTGCAAGAATCTGTTTCCAAACAACTCCTGCCTGAATTCCTCTAATACACAAGGGGGACATTTTTCTTCATATGGGTGTTTCCAAACAGCTTCCGTTCTTCTCAAAATGATTAGTTGACTAGATGCCAAGTATTGAAATTGGTCATGCTTTTTTTTTTGTCACGCAGGCATGAATGATTCCTGAAATCGTGTGTGCTGTTGAGGAGAGGTGTGCTGTTACTTTACTGAGATCAAACGCAACATTTTCACCTGCAGGACCATAAAACAGCAGAGGAAATCCCACAGACGCACATTGAACGAGTTTCTAGAGACCAGAAGATCATAGAGACTTTATGTTAGATTCTTTTCACCTGAGACAACAAGAAACAACCAAAACATGCTAGTGAACAAATAGCAGCCAGAACCAGCACAACCACCACAGACAGCACCCTAGCAACCACCCAAAACACCCTGGCAACCTCCTTTACGATTAAACTGTTTTTAGGGATACATAGATATAACAATTTTAGCTGTGATTCTGATCAGCCAATTATGATTTTTATGTTATGGCTGATAACAGATAACAGAAAAAATATTTTAAAATAAAACACACTGAAAAGTAAAATTAAAGTAAACGTAATCACAGCATTACAGTGCTCAGGACAAAATATCAGTAAAAAAAACTATTCATTTTGATATTTTGCTAAAGAGGCCAGGGGAGTGAGGTTTACTCACACAGCTCTTACTAGCTTAACTCCGTTACACTCTCCCCCCTAAACCTCAATCCCATCCGGATCAACGCACCAAATGTAACCGGCCCTACTCAACCCACTCAGAGCGGGATTCGAACCAGTGTCTCTGGCATGGGAGACGATAACGCTAACAAGGACGCTAAAGACCACAGTTTGAAGCCAGGGGATTGAAGATTACATACACAGTAGGCTTGCTACGATAGTCGGTGTTGCCGGTGTTACCGGTGTCCAGACTCAACACCGGTTACATCACTTGCCCACCGTGGCACCGCCCACCGTCTTTTTTATTTTTTTATAGTAATAAAATAATTTAGTTCAGTTAGAGAACAGACAATACAAATAAAAACTGAACGTATCTGCTTAATAAAGCAGGATCCGACCGTGAGTCTCGGCAGCGGCAGGAGTCATTCATCAGATTTAAGAGTGAGGAGCAGACTGAGATGATCGCGGAAGATTTGGTTTCAAAGCGAAACGTAAAAGCGCCTATTTAAGGGAGTTTGTCATTTGTTTTGTGGTTGTGTTTTTCATTAAAAATAATAGGATAATGAACCCACAATTCAAGCAACCCGCAGCCGAATTGGCGCTAATTCAAAACTGAAAGTAAAATGTGCACGGCCGCACAGAGCGCGCATTGTTTACTTTCGCCTGGCTCCGCGCATTTATTTTTTGCCGCGCGCACCCTCGCGCTCGTGCGGGCGCGTCGAGTATAAACAAGGGGACGAACTGTCATTCATTCATGGTGTGCATCTCAATCATAGACTGATCAATGCTTGATCAGTGCCCTGACTACTGAACTAGGGAACTGATTGAGACGCACCCATGGCCTCACAGAGCGCGCATTTACAGACGAGCTGTCATTCACGGTGTGCGCGCACTGGTGCGTTTTCAGTTCAGAGTGGTAGTGTGCATGTTACTTTAGATTTAAAAGCCTCCGCCGGTGATACCGGTATTACCGGTGTTGTCACACATCAATTAACCGGTGGGAAAATTTCCTCACCGTCACATCCCTAATACACAGCTCTTACTAGCTTACCTCCGTTACACTCACCCACCTAAACCTCACTCCCATCCGGGTCACGGCACCAATTGTAACCGGTACTACTCAACCTGCTCCGAGCGAATCCGGCATGGGAGGTGGCCACACTAACAAAGACGCTAAAGACAACAGTTTCTAATGTCAGTTGCTAGCACTCCTCTTGAGGCCAGGGGATTGAGGTTTACACGCACAACTCTTAATAGCTCACCTCGGTTACACTCTCCCCCCTAAACCTCACTTCCATCTGGGTCACGGCACCAAATGTAACCAGTCCAACTAAACCCACTCCAAGTGGGATTCGAACCAGCGTCTCTGGCATGGGAGACGATAACGCTAACAAGGATGCTAAAGACAGCAGTTTGAGGGCAGGGGATTGAGGTTTACACGCACGGCTCTTACTAGCTTACCTCCGTTACAACCACCTAAACCTCAATCCCATCCGGGTCACGGGACCAAATGTTACCGGTCCTACTTGACTCGTTATGAGCGCATTTCGAACTGGCATCTCTGGAATGGGAGGCGGGAGTGCTAACAAGGGCACTTAAGACCACAGTTTGAAGCTAGGGGAGTAAGATTTACTCACTCAGCTCTAACTAGCTTGCCTCCGTTACACTCACCCACCTAAACCTCACTCCCATCCGGGTCACGGCACCAATTGTAACCGGTACTACTCAACCTGCTCCGAGCGAATCCGGCATGGGAGGTGGCCACACTAACAAAGACGCTAAAGACAACAGTTTCTAATGTCAGTTGCTAGCACTCCTCTTGAGGCCAGGGGATTGAGGTTTACACGCACAACTCTTAATAGCTCACCTCGGTTACACTCTCCCCCCTAAACCTCACTTCCATCTGGGTCACGGCACCAAATGTAACCAGTCCAACTAAACCCACTCCAAGTGGGATTCGAACCAGCGTCTCTGGCATGGGAGACGATAACGCTAACAAGGATGCTAAAGACAGCAGTTTGAGGGCAGGGGATTGAGGTTTACACGCACGGCTCTTACTAGCTTACCTCCGTTACAACCACCTAAACCTCAATCCCATCCGGGTCACGGGACCAAATGTTACCGGTCCTACTTGACTCGTTATGAGCGCATTTCGAACTGGCATCTCTGGAATGGGAGGCGGGAGTGCTAACAAGGGCACTTAAGACCACAGTTTGAAGCTAGGGGAGTAAGATTTACTCACACAGCTCTAACTAGCTTGCCTCCGTTACACTCACCCACCTAAACCTCACTCCCATCCGGGTCACGGCACCAATTGTAACCGGTACTACTCAACCTGCTCCGAGCGAATCCGGCATGGGAGGTGGCCACACTAACAAAGACGCTAAAGACAACAGTTTCTAATGTCAGTTGCTAGCACTCCTCTTGAGGCCAGGGGATTGAGGTTTACACGCACAACTCTTAATAGCTCACCTCGGTTACACTCTCCCCCCTAAACCTCACTTCCATCCGGGTCACGGCACCAAATGTAACCAGTCCAACTAAACCCACTCCAAGTGGGATTCGAACCAGCGTCTCTGGCATGGGAGCCGATAACGCTAACAAGGATGCTAAAGACTGCAGTTTGAGGCCAGGGGATTGAGGTTTACACCCACGGCTCTTACTAGCTTGCTTAGTTTACACATCCACTTAGCAATGCCCTGGCAACAACCCACATAACCATTTCATTGTGGTGACATGAACAATCAGTATTCATTTCCCTCATCAAATGTAAAACTCTCAATTGTTACCTCTTCACATGTGATGAACTCAGGAGAGGATGTGTGTTAATTTATGTGTTTTGTGTTGATCTTGGTGGGGTCTCTTTACTAAAGGAACATGGCCATGACTGTCATAAATCCTGGAAGGAGTGTGATCGCACTCTCCTCCAGTTTCCTCAAGTACAGAAGTTCCTGACACCTCTGTTGGGTGTCACCCACGGCCTTGATTCTGCACTGCCCAGTGAGCCGTTTCAGAAAATTGTGGAACGAGGCTTTTCAGTGCAGCTGTAGAGGATACGGATATATGAAGCATCCTTCCTTCAAAAGTCTGATGATAAACACTAGGAAATGGGATGTGGGAGGGACAGGGAAACACACGGCCATCTGCGTTAGTACGCTGCCTTCCAGGAACTCCTGCAGTGGAAATGACACCAACACGTGTAAGAACGTTCACCACATTGAATAATATTCAAAATGTATTTAAAGTATTGAGGTATGAATGGGGCACCTTAACATACAGCACACTTTGCTGCCCAAAATTGGATATTTTTGCCCCAGGGTTACTTCACTTAAAAATGACAATTCTGTCATCTTACTCCCCATCATGTAGTTTCGTTCATTCCTCTGTTGAACAAAAGCAGATGTTGAAAGTGAATGATGACTGAGGCTGTTTCAAACAACATGGCGGTGAGTCATTTTTAAGTGAACGGTCCATTTAAGTGAATCTATCTCACTAGTTTCGAGTGTTTAGGTTGTATGATTGTACACTACTGTAAGATAATAATATGTTTTTATTAATACTTTTAGTTAGCAAGGACGCATTAAACTGACCAAAAGTCTCAGGAAAACATTTATAATGTTGTAAAAGATTTTTTAAAACTTTCCATTTATCAAGAATCTGGCAAAAGCATATTAGAATGATTTGTGAAGGATCATGTGACACTGAAGACTGGAGTAATCACAGGATAATCACAGGAATATATTACATTTTACTATATATTCACATATAAATCAATTATTTTAAATTGTAATAATATTTAATTCAATTAAAAGTTACATATTATAAATGTTCAAGGCTTCCATTGAAAGTGCAGGCATTACCACTACAAATGTGGTCCAGAAATAACACACTTCACTATTTAAAGTCAAAATACTAATGTTTTAACAACTACTTTAATTCCATAATCAAATATTTCCAAGTGCAACAACATATTCAATAGCTAGCTAACTGAACTAGCTAACTAAAGTTAACTGAACTTTCACTCAAAATTGGAATATCGCATAAAATATTTGCGATAGCGCACCATTTCCTTCCAATGAGATGGAGAAAAAAAGCGTCCCTTCCTGATAAACTGCTGCCAAATATTACTAAGAAAAACATAATTTGCTGCAGTAGGAGAAGACACTGTGGGTTTTATTTAGAAAATAATTTACTTAAAGCAGCACTAGGTAGGTTTTGCTCTCGGGGTCCCCCTACAGTTGGGAAACAGTATTGTCCTCTACTACTGTCGTAAACTCTGTCATCCTGCATCAGGGGATGCATCGCACGTGCATTTGTTGACCTGACGCATGCGGGAGAATATGACGTAGCGCCGGCGTTCGGGAATCCATGAAATGCACACTTTAGTCCCATTTTGAGCACTACGCCGAGACCTAAAGCACGATCAATGTAGAATTCAACAGCTTAGATACGGCGCGTCTTCCTCTGCTCGTAAACACATCTCCTCCTCGCTTCTGGGTTATGTGTCCGAACGCCGGATCTGCGTAATATTCTCGCGCATGCGTCATGGTGCTTCGTGAGTTCACGGCAGAGGCCAAAGTTCGTGTTGAATAAAGTCGTTATTTTGATTTTTTTTGCACACAAAAACTATTATCGTCGCTTTGTAAAATTATTGTAGAGCCACTGTAGTGAGATGGACTTTGTAATGACGTGTTTAGTGCCTTTTATGGGTCTTGTGAGTGTGAATGTACTGAATCCCTATGGAGGGCTTGCTGAGGCCTTTCTCAGCCATCAGCTTTCAACAAAAATATCTTCATTTGTGTTCCGAAGATGAACGGAGGTCTTACGGGTGTCGAACGACATGAGGGTGAGTAATTAATGACATAATTTTCATTTTTGGGTGAACTAACCTTTAAGGAAGTGGGGGTGATGGTGGAAGTGACGTATATGCTGTAAAGCAGTCGAATTTTGTAGTTCTTTTTTTTCTCGGGTTACTACCCGAAACCCGAAGTTTAAAAGTACGATTAAAAACGATACAGACCTCGTCAGGCTATGGCAGACGTGCCATTCAACCTTTTGTAAGTCGATGTATCATCACAAGAGTCTTGAAAATATATTATGAAGGTTGAAAAGTTACCTAGTGCTGCTTTAAATGATATAAATTACGAAACGGTCATGTTATCGTACTTTCAGAGTACTTTTTTCAGAGTACAACTTTAAGAGGACGACTTTAAGAGGACGTTAAAAAAACAACCATAAATCACAATCAGCCTGATGTTGTTTTTGGGTTCTCCTAGAACAGGTTTTCCTGCTTGAATGTTGATTATTTCCCCATATTCTCCATTGTTGCGGCTCCTCTCTTCCCAGTCTGTCAGTAACGCTCTGTTTAGTTCCTGCCTCTATGAAGCCCCTCCTTCTGAAAGCACACTGTGCTCTGATTGGTCGGCTGGAGCAGTGTGTTGTGATTGGTCAAACGCTTTGGGCATGTTTGGGAAATGTCCCGCCCCTTACAATAACCACCAGTTTCAACTGACTCAACCAGGCCCCGCCCCTTTATTCTGCGTATTAATTATTTAAATTAGGAATATTGTGGCGTTTTCGTTCCCGGAAGAAAACTCAAGACTACAATGGAGGCGTTTCAGGAGTTCAGAAACACTGATATAGAGAAGAACTCCCGCTGGAGGGACTTTGTACTTTGCAGACCTTAAAAACAGCAACATTACACACTAAAGAAAGATGAACATGGGTAAAAAGAAGAATAGATTTCAAAAGGCTCAGCTGAATGAACATCCATGTCCAGATCCAGTAAACTGTTTTACGCTGACAGTAATGAACGGTTACACACATCAGCTGAGGAACATTCAGTGACAGTAGAAAAGCATGTGGACTCCATCACAGGAAGCCCAGTGACACGGTGATTGTGCTGTTGATTACTGGGTGTTGTTTGACTAATGATAGGACCAAAACCAAGGCTACAATTAGCATCTTGCCCTTTGGGTGCCGCACACTGTCGTCAGTTTGATCAAGCCGCTGTTGTTGTTGGCTATCTTTAGGGCCGGGTTTGTTTTTGGAGCGCATGAAGACATGAGAATGACTTAAAATAGTACGTCCAGATGATATGGACTGGGGTGCTTTTGATTTCCCATCGGCCTAGATCTGTAGGCAATGCTTGAAGCGCAATCAGAAAATTGGATCTTGCTTCAGGAAGTAAAAGATAAGCAGTGGCATAGAGGACGTATTTGAAGCCAAAATGACATTTAAAACTTGAGTGGAGCGTCTCGACAACTGTGCCATCTCAATAAAAACCAAGTAACACAAACCTCTACTTGTGAAAGAACTGAACAGTTTGTGTCTGGGCTGTGGGCGCTCACATATCGAGTGACATCATGAGCCGCTGATGGTACACTCTCAGAAAAAAGCGCATATTAGTACCTTAGAGTAGCAATATAAACCTTTTAGGGGGTGAATAAGGTACAAAGATGTCCTTTTAAGGGTACTGCCCCAGTGATAACACTAAAGGTACAAGTTTTGCACATGGTAAACGCTAACAGATCTGATGAGTGCGATGGACAGTGACTAAACCGACACCAAATAGACGTTTTTGTCACTATCCTCCTGTTGTGACAGCGAGCATCACTGTCATCATGTCATCACGAACACATTACTCAATGCACACTATTTAAGTGTGATGTGAATGTCTAAAGCAGACATTTGCAGAGCTAGAATTATAATGACAGTGTTTAATGTGGATTGCAATACAGTACTTAAAATGCTTTGGATAACAAGATTCATCAAATTGCTAATGCTGCGAAACCTTGCATATGTCACCGCATTTGGAGCTTCACCCAAAAATGTAAAAAATTCACTTATCCTCATTTCATTTGTGTCTGAAAAATGGTATCTTAAAGGAACATCTCATTTTCCAACTCCCCTAAAGTTAAACAGTTGAGTTTTACCATCTTTGAATCCATTCAGCCGATCTCCGGGTCTGGCGGTAGCACTTTTAGCATTTGGTCATTTTTTTGGAGCGAGATGCTAACGGTCTAATCAGATTCAATGATCTATGCTAAGCTATGCCAAAAGTGCTACCGCCAGACTCAGAGATCGGCTGAATGGATTCAAAGATGGTAAAACTCAACTGTTTAACTCTAGGGGAGTTGGAAAATGAGTGAAATAGTGGCGTGTTCCTTTAAGATACGTTGCTCGCTGTAACAAATTGAGAAAGTTTCAATGAATAACAACTTAAATTTTGCATCTGTTGTCTTTTTCTGAGCTTGAAAGTGTAACCATTCACTGCCACTGCATGGGGGACAAAATGACATGAGGGTGAGTAAATGACAAAAGTTTCATTATTCCTTTCAAAATTCTTTAAGAATTAGTAGTTAGCACATTTACAAGAGAATCAATGTTATGGCATCACTGTTTTTTCACAGTGATGCCACGGAAGAACCATTTTTCGTTCCCCCAAGGACCTTAAAAGAACCATTTAAAAAGAAAATAACTATAAAGAAGCGTTTAGTGCAATGGAAAGATTCTGTGAATCTTAAAGGTTTTTCAAGGAACCATCACTGTAAACCAAAATAAGTTTAAGTAAACAGAACTTGCAGATTTTTATTTTCCTACTCGTGCATTTGAATTGCTCTAAACTTTAAATATTTGAGAAAGAAATTCATACATTTAACTCAAAATTATCACATAAATCTCAATTTAAATATTTGAAATAGTGGAAACTTAGCTTTAACTAGAAATTCAATAAATGCTACCTTGCTACTAGGTTACACAATGCTTTGGTAGCGTTAGCATAGCATAATAATGGCTGAATGAGGACGACAATATAAAACATTTAACATCAATCTGTTCTCAAACTAAGCTCATGCACCATGATGGAAACCCTACAAAAAACCCCAACATAACAGAAACGCTTCTAAACTAGCGTAACAGAACATTAAACACGACTAAATCTCACACTTAACATTAATCTTGCACAAAAAAAACATAATGTAACACTTATTTTTTTATCAATTACTCTCCCTTTTGAGTTTCACGGCAAAGCATGCTGGGAAATAGAAATCCCAGCCCAGTTTCAGTTAAATTCAAGTTTGTCTAAATTAAAAGAAACAAGTTCATAAAACTCAAAACAATGAAACAATTCAGATTACTTAAAATGTGTCGGTTTTTAGTGAACTCAAATGAAAAAAAGTTCTAAATAGTTCATTTGAATGAATTTGTTTAATTTGAGTTGGCTCTACTCAAACCAATAAAGTATTTAGAGCATTATGGTTTACAAAACCTGTTTTTAATACTGTCTGTTAAAAAACGACATGAACAGGGAGGCATAATTCTTATTATTACTGGGAAGTTTGAAAGAGCAGAGCCAACTCAAATTAAACAAATTAGTTAAATCAAATGAACTTTTATGAGTATTTAGAACTTTCTTTTTCTTTTGAGTTCACTAAAAACGGACACATTTTAAGTAATCTGAATTGTTTCATTGTTTTGAGTTTAATGAACTTGTTTCTTTTAATTTAGACAAACTTAAGTTTATCTAAAACTGGGCTGGGATTTCTATTTCCTAGCATGCTTTGCCATGACACTCAAAATGGAGAGTAAATGCTCAAATTAAGTGTGATATTTGTTATTGTTTAATTGTATGTTTTTTTGTATAAAATGATTGTCAAGTGGGAGATTTAGTAGCATTTCATGTTTTGTTATGCTAGTTTAGAAGAGTTTCTGTTATGGTTTTTTTGGGGGATTACATGGTGACATGTGGAGCATGAGATTAGTTAAAGGTCCCGTTCTTCGTGTTTTTTTGAAGCTTTGATTGTGTTTACAGTGTGCAATATAACATGTGTTCATGTTTCGCGTGTAAAAAAACAGTATTTTTCACACAATTTACTCATCTGTGTACCGCTGTTCTCACTGTCCTAAAAACGGCCTGATGAGTTCCTTGTTCTATGAAGTCCCTCCTTCAGAAATACGTAACGAGTTCTGATTGTGCCAGCGGTTCCTGTGTTGTGATTTGACCGCAGCTTAGCAAACGTGTCACGGTTCCTGTGTTGTGATTCGACAGCAGCTTAGCAAACGTGTCACGGTTCCTGTGTTGTGATTCGACAGCAGCTTAGCAAACGTGTCACGGTTCCTGTGTTGTGATTTGACCGCAGCTTAGCAAACGTGTCACGGTTCCTGTGTTGTGATTCGACAGCAGCTTAGCAAACGTGTCACGGTTCCTGTGTTGTGATTTGACCGCAGCTTAGCAAACGTGTCACGGTTCCTGTGTTGTGATTCGACAGCAGCTTAGCGCACGTTGCCCGGTTCCTGTGTTGTGATTCGACAGCAGCTTAGCGCACGTTGCCCGGTTCCTGTGTTGTGATTCGACAGCAGCTTAGCGCACGTTGCCCGGTTCCTGTGTTGTGATTCGACAGCAGCTTAGCGCACGTTGCACGGAAAGGTCACACCTCTTAACGGGAGATGTATGCGCTTAATGATCTCTACAGCGTCCCTGTGAAAGCCAAACAAAGGTGATTTGACTCCGGGATGAAAATAACAGCGTCTCGACGACATGGCGACAAACACACTCAAACGCGACACTTCCTTTTCTCCACGCAACCGTCCTCTTCTCCACGTGGGACAGCAACAAGACCACGCCCCCTTTTTCGCGTATTCTTGTGGGCGGAGGTTAGTCTGTTCTACTGACATCATTTATGAAGGAAGTACCAGGATGTAGTCCAAGCTGGCCGTTCGCTGTAGGCTTTGAAAGGGAACTTCTGTTAAATAAAATATCTCGCTTGGCATTGAACTTTGAGCTTTATAATTGTACAGGTATTATTTATGCTCTAACAGCAACATTACACACTAACTAAAGTTTGAACAGTGGGATCACGAAGAACGGGACCTTTAAGAACAGATATGTTATATTGCTGTACTTATTCAGCAAGTGCTATGCTATGCTAATGCTATGAAAGCAATGTGTAACCAATTAGCACGGTAGCATTTTTTGAATTAGCTAGTTATAGCCAAGTTTCCACCACTAAAAGTATTTAAGTTGAGATTACATGATCATTTTAATTTAAATGCAGAAATTCACTTACTCAAATATATTTTTGTAAAGAGCAATTAAAATGTATGATTACAAAATAAAAATCTGCAGGTTCTGCTTACTTTAACTTTACATTTCTTAACTTAAACATTTTGATGTAACTGCCTGAGTTTTGCCAAATTATTCGGGTTTACAGTGAAAAACAAAAAGGTTCAATTTGAGTTCTAAATATAATTCTAGGGTTCTTGACTCAATTTGAAAGAACCCTTAATAATGCCAACAATGTTCTTTATGAGGAGAAAAAAATATAAATTAAATAATAGAATAGTATATTCATGTTTAAAGGGTTTTAGAACCTTTTAGAGGTTGCTATGAGATAATTTTATATGCATTTACATAATTTTAATGAATTTTATTTAAAAAAAAATATCTTTTAAATCATTTTTATGAATTAAACAGCTCATAAACATACATAACACTATAGAAAATATTTCAAATAACCAGTTAAGATTCTATTTAGAACCTTTTCTTCTAAGAATGAGCCTTGATTGTAACACAAGGCTAAATAACAACGAGCCTTGGTGAAATGTGAAATAACACAATGAGTTTTTCTCTCGTAACTGCATGCATTTTGACAAATTTGAGCCAAGTAAATATTTGGAAAGTGCAAGAGGAGTCAGCTACTGAGAAAAAGATAAACTCTTCTGAAAATGAAGCCTGTAATGAGCTACTCACACAAAAGCACTAAATGCCAAATGAAGATGTTTCTGTTCTCATTCCGCAGAGATTCAACCTGTGAGGGAGGAGCTCTTCCGAAAAATCCTGCACATTAACGTTTCTATCTCGGTTGTTGTTGGCTTTGATGGGAGCGCTGATAGAGTGCGTTTTCATGCCAGTGTGTAATTTGGAGCGAAGGCTTTTAAAGCAGGCAGATACTATAAACAGCCTCCAATTAGCAGCCGGAGCATCAACAATTGCAATAAACAAAATGTTTTTTTCTCATGTTTATCAAGGCTGAAATGTTGGCGGCAGTTTTCAGCATCTGGCGGGTCAATCAGGTGCAAGTCAAAGGTCACTCACAAAAAAATGTGAAACCAAAAAATATTAAGAACGAGCTTTGATCGTAAAAAATAAAATGTAAAAGTTCCCTGCTCCTCACATTTCTGAGCTTGCATTTACAGTACGCAGCAAACAAAACATTTATATGCATGCACGTCCATCCTGCGTTGTGTTAGCGAAGTGATTTACCGCGGTGAATGGAGCAGCAGCTGTGCAGAATGATCCCTGAAGGCCGTGAATTTCATCCATTAGTTCTGCACTAGTATGTCGGGATGCAGGAGGCACGTGACGCTTGCTTCCAGATAACAGGAGCATTCATTCATAGGAGAAATAATGGACACTGTATGAATGCATGCCCTCAGTAAAGGGTCACTGAAGGAGACCCACTGAGCATTGTTTTATACTAAATGACCATAAAAGATTTTAATCAGTTCATTAAACATCTCAGTGTTGTCTGTGCTGGGAACTGTCTGTCTGGATGGATATGTTCTTGGTCCGGGCCAAACGAGACAGACCACTGCTGAAAACTAAGTCCTCAGCAGACTCAGTTGTATTGAATTTAAGGAACTTTGTCGCTGATGTTTTTGGAAAATACTTCAGATAAAGCTATATAAGGAATTACTTGGAAGACTTTGATGAGAAATGTCTGACTTTTGAGCACAGTTTGGGGCAGTCTGGAGAAAGAAATGAGAAATTAAAGAGATCTCATTTGTACTTAATTTATGTGATGGCATTTTACTATGGTACTGTTTGATTACCTTATATTTCTTCAAAAAATACCAAAATGGTGATCCAAAAACATGTCAGGTCATGTAAGGTCATGTACTGACATAAAAAAATATATACATACACCAATCAGGCATAACATTATGATGAATGTGAAGTGAGTAAAACTGATGATCTCTTCATCTCCTGTTAGTGGGTGGGATATATTAGGCAGCAAGTGAACATTTTGTCCTCAGAGTTGATGTGTTAGAAGCAGGAAAAATGGGCAAGCGTAAGGATTTGAGCGAGTTTGACAAGGGCCAGATTGTGACGGCTAGACGACTGGGTCAGAGCATCTCCAAAACTGCAGCTCTTGTGGGGTGTTCCCGGTCTGCAGTGGTCAGTCTCTATCAAAAGTGCTCCAAGGAAGGACCAGTGGAGAACCGGCCACAGGGTCATGGGCGGCCGAGGCTCATTGATGCACGGCGGGAACGAAGGCTGGCCCGTGTGGTCCGATCAAACAGACGAGCTACTGGAGCTCAAACTGCTCAAGAAGTTAATGCTGGTTCTGATAGAAAGGTGTCAGAATACACAGAGCATCTCAGTTTGTTGTGTATGGGGCGGCACAGCCGCTGACCAGTCAGAGTGCCCATGCTGACCCCTGTCCACCGCCCAAAGCACCAACAGTGGCACGTGAGCATCAGAACTGGACCACGGAGCAATGGAAGAAGGTGGTCTGGTCTGATTAATCGAGTTTTGTGGAGGGCTGGGTGTGTGTGCGTCTCTTACCTGGGGAACACATGGCACCAGGTGCACTATGGGAAGAAGGCGTGGCGGCGGAGGCAGTGATGCTTTGGGCAATGTTCTGCTGGGAAACCTTGTGTCCTCCATCCATGTGGATGTTACTTTGACACGTACCACCTACCTAAGCATTGTTGAGACCATGTCCAGCCTTTCATGGAAACGGTTTTCCCTGTGGCTGTGGCTCTTTCAGCAGATAATGCGCCGCCACAAAGCACAAATGCTTCAGGAATGGTTTGAGGAGCACAACAACGAGTTTGAGGCGTTGACTCGGCCTCCAAATTCCCCAGATCTCAATCCAATCGAGCATCTGTGGGATGAGCTGAACAAACAAGTCCGATCAATGGAGGTCCCACCTCGCAACTTACAGGACTTAAAGGATCTGCTGCTAACATACCACAGCACACCTTCAGGGGTCTAGTGGAGTCCATCGACGGGTCAGGGCAGTTTTGGCAGCAAAAGGGGCACCAACACAATATACACACAACCACTCACTCACACAAACACTCAGTCAGTCACTCACACTCACTATAACTTATTCTCTCTCACACACACACTCACTCTCTTCCTCACTCACTGTTATGAGAGTTAATGTGTTTAGTCAATGGATAGCCGTTACCATAGAAACATGCAACAAGTGATTTTTAAGGACCTGACACTTTTTTTCACATGTTCATCTTTCTTGAGTGTGTGATGTTGCTGTGTGATCATGAAAAAGCTCTGCAAAGATCCAGTTCTGCCAGAAAGACTCGGGAGAATAAATACTGTGACAATTATCCATTTATTAACAACCCAGCAAGCAATAAAGTATATTGGCATAGGCCCCGTCCGTAGCTCGCAATCTGAGGGTCCGGACTCTGCATATCCTGCCTGAAGACGAAGGCAGAGGCGCAGCCGACCCCCCCGTGAGGTATGGAAGGGACCATCCTGGTGGTGGTGGGGTGGATGTAGGGAAGGATTTGACTTGGAGGTGGTGGGGAGGATGGCGGTGAATTGAAGCGTCAGCATCTGCGAACTCAGACATGTGTAAGAACCGATCTTTTATACCCAGGTATTTAGCATGTGATTGGATAGATAAAATTAAAGTGACATGACAATTAAGTCTTCCTGGCAGAACTTACGCTAAAGCTTCCATTTATTTTCTATATCAGTGTTTCTGAACTCCCTGAAACGCCTCCATTGTACTCTTGATTTTTCTTCCGGAACGAACATGTCACAATATTCCTCATTTAAATAATCTATATGCAGAATAAAGGGGCGGGCCTGGTTCAGTTAGTTAGTAGTGTGTTGAAACTGGTGGTTATGGTAGGGGCCAATCAGAGCTCAGTGCTTTAACATTGTGCTTTTTCATAGAGACAAGAACTAAACAGAAAGTTACTGACAGACTGGGAAAAGAGGAGCTGCAACAATGGAGAATAAAAAAACAACAACATTCAAGCATAAAAACCTGTTCTAGAAGAGCCCAAAAACATCATCACGACTTTGTAAAAGGGCATAATAGGTCCCCTTTAATATGTGTGTAATATTGTGTAACTTGGCAATGATGGAGGTGGAATGTCAGTGGGTTTGGTCCTCTGGGTGGACACACTTTGGCTGTGCTTCTGCTTCCTGTGGGGAGTCTGTCCTATCGAGTGCCAGCTAATTTTCTCACCTTACTTTCATTTGACTTGCCAGAATGGAATGCGAGGGCAGGGTGTGCCGCCCACCCTCCAGCGCGCAGATGAAAGAAAGACGAGCGAATGTGTGTGCTCATGGGGAGGCGAAGGAAACGAAACCCCAAACAAACGACAGGCTGAATCCACAAACTCACTCCTGCCAGCACCTTCAAGGTCACATGGTCTTTCCTCAAGATGTGTTTTTCTGTAGATAAGACACTTCTTGATGAGGAAACCCGGGCAGGAGCTAAATCACCCTTTCAGATGTACAATGCATCCAGGTTTCCAATTCAACCTCTTTCAACAAACTCTGTTCGGTTATAATTACAAGTCGGGAAAGCATTCACTGGAGATTTACCATCCACATGCCAAGATTTTATATGAACGCATCCACCTCAGTGTTATTTCACTATCATTGAGATACTTTTTATTAATATTTCGAATTCGTTTTTATACAGTAGTGGCCAGAAGTGATGTTCGGAGGGGATATTGGTTTTTAATTAACCTACAAGTTCAAAATATGAGAAAAATATTTTAAATATGAGGAGAAAACAAAACACTAAACTTGGTTTGGGTATTTATCTGACAAAATTATTTGGCAAAAAGGCAAACAGCCACAGGTTTTATTTTACTATGCAAAAAAAAAGGCACAGAAAACAAAAAGCTCACAGGAAAAACATAATCAGTTATTAATATTTTGTTGTTTTTGTTCATAATTTCTGGCCAAAAATGATGCCGCACAACTTGACATGTTTCATTGCATTCTTATAAACACAACGGCACAATATGCTTACAAAATCTATAACTAATTTTTAAATAACATTTGAATAAAGGGTAAAGATGTCACTTTTGGCCACTACTGTACACAAAGTTAAAACTTGAGGAACTTGGGGAATGTTTATGTAATTCCAAGTAATGTATTTTTTATGGTTTTAATCATAACCCTGACAAAACGTGGACGAATCTCGGAAAAAGAAAGAACATATAAGAAGAAGGAATGCATATCATTCCAGGGAATTCTCTCGCACCTCCACCTCCACACACACGTGCAGGCAGATGTTGAAAGCCGTCAGGGAATGTGTTTGATCCGGTGATTCACGGATCTCTCAGATTCAGCTCACGGCGTCTCTGAGAATCAAACCTGCCTTACAGCAAATTAGATTGTTGGAATAATCAGATCAGACCTTCTCAAAACCTTGTAACAGCATATGAAAACAACCTCACACCTCCAAAATCAATCAAAACTCAAAAGAAATCAAAGTAAAATGTGATTTTTTTACACTTTCTGAAGAACATACGAGTTTACCAGAGGAAATGGTGTTGTGCAAGGGCACACTAGAGTTCAATGCAAAACTACAAGCATTTGGCAAGGCCACCAACTCTCTATCAATGCTTCAGTATTTTAAATCAAGCTTCACTGTATGCCGAACGTCACATGAACAAACAGGAAAACAAGTCTCATCGCATCTGCTTGTCGGAGAAGGTATGAAGTGACAGCGATATACACAGGGTTTTTCCTGGGTCAAAAATGGTCTTCGGTGGTGGTTGACACACACACACACACACACACACACACACACACACACACACCCTACCCACGTGATCTGCGAGCGCAATACTGACAATACATTTAAAAAATGCAAGTAATTTCGATCATCTTATTTTGATATCTCATATTATGCATGATCTCTTACATCGATTTCTTTTGTTCCTCATTTTTTACACTATTTACAGATAATTGTGTTGGTATATAATCATATCAATATTAAAAAGTAGCATTAAAAATGAACAAATAGCCAAATTTTCTGCCATACGCAATTTAATAAAAATGATCAGCTAGCTAATAACACCTTTGTTCTGGTTTCACCTCACTCCTGTCTAAATGATTGTAGGCTATTTATTTTACTACACATTGTCAACAGAAATAAGCTGAAATACTGTTGATAATTAAAACTAATTCTTACTATCCACTCTTGCTAAATTGGGTAAGCACACTTGTGTTCTCCTTTCAGAGGTGTTCTGAGTAAATTAATAAACTGATTCATGAGTTCAGTGTTGGACAGATCAGTTCTAACCAGTCGTTAAAATGATTCGGTTCAAAGGAGTCATTAGATCACGAATCGGACATTAGCAGACGCGTTGTGTGCGAATCCCGTCTGTTAGAACATCGCGAAAGATGTCAACACACAGAAAACACTTCATAACTGAATATAATTTGTTTCCCGTTTATTGAAAGTATGCTTTATGTCAGCTGGTCAGAGAAGAGTCAACATTTTTTGGAGCGCAATTCACATAATAAGTCGAGGAAAAAATTGTCTGAATGTGCCACGTGCAACATGGTTTCGGTCTTCCAACCTTTTGATTTGGATTAATATGTGAAATATGAGAAAGAGCTAACAGCTAACACAGTGATTATTTTGAAGACCCAGAGAGTGTGTGCGGGGGACTCAGTCACAAAGGCAGCATCTATTCTACATCGTTCATAAATCACAATAACTCTTTAAAACTCACTTTTTTTGATCGCCTTTTTTTCGTATCATATATTTAAGTAATTATCATTTGAAAGCTTACAAACTCAGAATGTATCCTGTGAAAACTGTTTTGAAATCGGACATTGTGTTACCATGGAAACTTTACTCTAAATTATTCTAGCGGGCTCCTCCCCTAGTGGGCGGTGTCATGTTTCATATTACAACAATTATTTGAACTACTTTATAATCAAAATCTTTTCCAATCTTGACAAAACACATATTGTCGGAAAGGTCTGAGTATCAAGGGTCCATATTTGCTGACTGTTTTGAGATGGAAGTGATATTTGGACAGAAATTTACAGGAAACTGCATTAAAAAACAAAACAATCAATGCTATGTTGATGACACCCGGTGGCTATTTTCGGTACAGCACCATAAAAAAAAATCTCATGGGGACTTCAATTTTTGTGATATCAACTTCAAATTTGGAACACAACTTGGTTAGACATATGGCTTTGATTTTATAGTATTTTTTTTTTGTAAAATATATATTTTATATAAAATAAAAGTATTTTTAATTTACAGTAAATTTTAACTTCCATAACTTGTTCATACTTTCATATTTTGAAATGCTTTCACATCAGCAATAATCTGCTGAGTGTCAAGACCAAACCTACGACCAAACGTCTATATTGCAAAGCATTCTTGAATTACAGCCCTTTAAGTTTGGATAGTGCATTTTCATGATTATTCTCAAAAAGGGGGGGTGACAGTTAAGGGGTAAAGTAATCAGCTAACCTAGCTATAGTTATTTTTTATTTTTTGTGTTTTATTCAATTTTAATATCCGAATATTAGTGAGGAGAAGAAGAAAAATAAACTTATATATCAATTTGACAACAAATATCAATTTGCATATGCTCATCTTGTCCACACTAATATGTTTTTGTTTGAAAAAGTGTATCTTTCCTCTCCTTTTTGAAAATGCTTTTCCAAGTGGATGAATTTGAAAACAGCAGTGAAAGTGAACAGCACATAGCAGTATAAACATACATATCTATCGGTTCAATATGCGTCACATGAGTAAACATGCGTCATTGTTTTCTAATACCTCTGTTTTCACAGTCCACACTACAACGCGAGGTATTTGAAAACGATGACGCATGTTTAGTCATGTGACGCATTTTGAACCGATAGATATGCATGTTTATACCGCTATGTGTTGTTCACTTTCACACTGTTGCTGAAGATGTTACATTCTTCATATCACACTCAGTCCTGCAAAGACGACAGAAATTGTTCTCGCATTTGCTGTCCTGAGGCAAAACATGAGACAAGTTGCATTTCAGACCAAACATATTATATGTGAGTGAGTGAGACCTCTATTTTTATTTTGCTGAGTAAAATGATTCTACCGGAAGAATAGTGTGATAATTGTATTGTCTTCTCAGTCTGAATCATCTCGCTGAGCTTTTATGAGGGTTTACGCATGCGCTGTAAGGTGAATTTAGCGTTTTCCGATGGTTCAGCGTGGATGAGAAACTTCTGGAAAACGCTTGAAAACACTAGTGTGGATGGAGAGCATTTTGAAACGAAAGCGGCTTGTTTCAAATGTATCCAGATTAATGTAGACGTAACCTTAAGTTGCTCCTTTGAAGGCAATCTTGAGTAATAATCATTATTTAGCACATGCAAACACCTGAACTGGAAGTGATGCAACCTGTTTTACAGAATATGGAAGTGTGTTGCACATAACCTGTTTTATTGCTCATATTGTTAGCAAATCAGCTAGTAATCATGTCTTGAACATTGGGGGGCAATTCTGTGGGACCAATTTTCTGACGGTTCAGAAAATATAAATGCAGAAAAACTTTTTTTTTTTGTGGGGGGGGGGGGGGGGGGGGTAATTGGTCTATTAAAGGACTAAATAATTTAAAAATAAAAGGGGTTTTAAAGGATTTGTTTACTTTAAAATTAAGATTTCCTGAAAATGTACTCACCCTCATGTCATTCAAGACGTTCAGGTCTTTCTTCAGTCGAAAAGAAATTAAGTTAAAATCTCCCACTTAAAGGGCAGTAATAGTTGCTCTGTTTTTGAAGTCCATAAAAGTGCATCTGCCCATCATATAACTGCTCCACGCGGCTCTGGAGTGTTAATAAAAGCCTTCTGAAGCGAATCGATGCGTTAGTGTAAGAAAAATATCCATATTTAAAACTTTATAAAGTAAACTTTCAGCCGACCGCCTTCCCTGTTCAATTTATGGAAAAATTTTTGAAAGTTCCCCTGCCGATCGAAAGACTAACGCCACCAGGTCCGCTCGTCATGACGTCTTGAGTTTCACTTTCAACATTAAACACTTTTCCACGGAAGGCGGTCGGCCGAAAGTTTACTTGATAAAGTTTTAAATATGGATATTTTTCTTACACAAATGCATCGATTCGGGCTCCTCCCCTAGTGGGCGGTGTCATGTTTCATATTACATCAATTATTTTAACTACTATAATCAAAATCTTTTCCAATCTTGACAAAACACATATTGTCGGAAAGGTCTGAGTCTCAAGGTTTCATATTTGCTGACTGTTTTGAGATGGAAGTGATATTTGGACAGAAATTTACAGGAAACTGAATTAAAAAAAACAATCAATGCAATGTTGATGACACCCGGTGGCTATTTTTGGTATAGCGCCTAAACAAAATCTCATGGGGACTTTTTGTGATATCAACTTCAAATTTGGAACAAAACTTGGTTAGACATATGGCTTTGATTTTATAGTAATTTTTTTTTGTAAAATATATATTTTATATAAAATAAAAATATATATATATATATTTTTCATTTACAGTAAATTTTAACTTCCATAACTTGTTCGCATGGAGCAGTTATATGACGGACAGATTTTTTATGGACTTCAAAAACAGAGCAACTATTAATCAAATTCTAATGCTTGGATTAGCCTGGACTTTTGTAATATAACTCCGATTTTATTAGTCTGAATGAAGAATGTCATGTACACCTAGGATGACTTGAGGGAGAGTAAATCATGGGCTAATTTTCATTTTTGGGTGAACTATCCCTTTAATGGGATAGTGGGAACTATCCACTAAATTTTTCAAAAATTTTGAACTAAATATCCAAATAAATCTAATTATTAAACTAAATTAAGCATATAAACTAAATGACTGATCTAATTACTGATCTAAAGCCCACACTGTCACTGTATGATAGCACGGCTATACGGCTGAATAAAATTCTGTTGCATTATTTTCCTGTTTAACACTGTGAAGCTGCTTTGAAACAATCTGCATTGTAAAAAGCACTATATAAATAAGGGTGACTTGACTTAATGGACTTCAATGGGAACCAACGGTTGAAGGTCCAAATCAATGCCGTTTCAAAGGAAGGGCTTCAGAGGCTCTGACCGACCCCAGACGAGGAATAGGGTCTGATCTAGACAAACCATCGGTCATTTTCAAATAAAAAATTGTATATACTTTTTAACCACGAATGCTCGACTTCAGTGTTGTGATTCTTCACGGTGTGTGACGTCATTACGATGGAAAGGTCACGCGTGATGTAGGTGGAAGTACCGACCCAGTGTTCAAACGAACATGCAAAGACTAAATCAAACGCCCTTTACAAAAATAAAGGTAAAACAAAGATGTCGGACGATTTTGAACTTTTTGTTTTCGGTACTTCCACCTACGTCACGCATGACCTTTCCATCGTAATGACGTCACACACCGTGAAGAATCACAACACTGAAGTCGAGCATTCGTGGTTAAAAAGTATATACATTTGAATTTTTTTATTGAAAATGATTGTTTCACTATAAGACCCTATTCCTCGTCTGGGACCCTATTCCTCGCCCTTCCTTTGAAACTGCATTGATTTGGACCTTCAACCGTTGGTTGCCATTGAAGTCCATTACATGGAGAAAAATCCTGGAATGTTTTCCTCAGAAAACGTAATTTCTTTTCGACTGAAGAAAGAAACACATGAACATCTTGGATGACATGGGGGTGAGTAAATTATCAGGACATTTTCATTTTAAAGTGAACAAATCCTTTAAGGGAATAAAGAAAAATAAATAAAACAGCAAAATAAGTTCTAGGTCTAATTGTAGTTATTTTTGCAAATAATATTTTATTTTTATTTTTAAAAATGCACACATTTACTCATGTCTATAACGCAAAAATGTGTATTTCTCTCGGATGTAAATGATAGCATATTTTCAAACAAACTTAGAGGTGCATAATGGAGTGCAGCAGAGAGCATCAAAAACATATAAAATATATAAAATATTGGCCATTTCAAACTACCGACAGCACCCTAGCATCGCTGCAATGAATTTTAATGCGGCAAGCACCACTCAAAGTTTCACAATTTTAAAAAACGGCAACACTTTTTTAATAATTAAGAATTTGTTAACATTAGTTAATGCATTAGCTAGAATGAACTAATGATGAGCAATATATATTTTAAAGCTTTTATTAATCTTTGTTAACGTTAGATAATACAAATTGTTCATTGCTTGTTCATGCATTATGTCACCAGATACAACTTTGGATTTTAAAAATGTATAAGTATGTATGTATACATGATGTAGAAGTAGTTATTCATTATTTGTTCATGTAAACTAATAACTAATGTGAACAAAGGGAACCTTATTGTAAAACGGTTTAATGTTTGATCAAAAATACAGTAATATTGTGAAATATTATTGCAATTTGAAATAACTGTTTTCAATGTGATTATGTTAAAATGTTATTTATTCCTGTGATCAAAGCTGAATGCATCATCATTACTCCAGTCTTCACACTGCAAAAATGCTTTTCTTATTTAGTATTTTTGTCTCGTTTCTAGTCTAAATATCTAAATATTCTTAAATCAAGATGCATTTACTAGATAAGTAAAATGACATAAGATATGTTTTCTTGTTTTCTGAGAAATAAAAACCCCAAATGAAGTGAGTTTGGGGCTTGTTTCTGTTTGAAATCTTGTCTTTTTAATCTTGAAACAAGCTTATTTTTCTTACCCCATGGACAGATAATTGTACTTGTTTCAAGCAAAAACTCACTTCATTTGGGGTTTTTTTTCCCTCAGAAAACAAGAAAACATATCTTATGTCATTTTACTTATCTAGTAAATGCATCTTGATTTAAGAATTTTTAGATATTTAGACTAGAAACGAGACAAAAATACTAAAAAAGCATTTTTTGCAGTGCAGTGTCACATGATCCTTCACAAATCATTCAGATATGATTTTTTGCTGCTCAACTAACATTTATGATTATATAACTAAATGAATCAAACAAGCAAGCATGCAAGTTGTAGTTATCTTTGACGGACATGTTGAACATGGACAGATGTGTTTATATGTGGGACTGCAGCCCAAACAACATGAGGAAATGAGGGGTCTCCAAACATTAGTGCCCTACGTAGAGAGCTCTCACTCTCGTGACACGCTGCCATTTTCAGACTGATTTTCTTCCTGTCTTATCTATAGGTAACCCGTCTCTGAAGACGTCAGCGGGTGCCCTGCACTCACAGAGGCGCGTCTTTCACTCGCAGAAACAGGAAACGACAATCACAGGCCTGTTGAAACGAGACCATTGGGAGTTAAAACTGATAGGCAGACACGAAGCTATCTGAGAGGCAGAACACATGCTTTCTTTGTGGTTAATGGCTTCCTGTGGGTAAATCCTTCTAGATTGATCAATTCTCTATCATTCCGCTAAATCATTTGCCCCTGCATGCATTTCCTTCTCGTCAGCATGATCAGAAGCTCAGATAAAAACAATGGTTGCAAAACACACATTCCCCACACAAGTTATATTCCTTCTGAAAGACACGTCATCTAAACTACAGAACGCATTCCAGGTAAATTTACTAAACGCACCACTTTAAAAGGGTCATGACATGGATTTTTATTTTATTTTAATATGTTCCATGAGGTTCACTTATGACGTCGTTAATCATTTTTTTTGCTCAAAACAACAAATATAAATGCAGACAACTATTATTTTCAACCCTCATTCTGATCATCTGTCTGATATTATCAGTTCTATTATGAGACCAGGTCCTATTATGCCCTTTTACGAAGTCTTGACTTTGTTTTTGGGGTGTGCTCGAATATGTTTTCATGCTTGATTGTTCAAAAAACGCATTATTTTTTTACATTATTACAGCTCCTCTCTCCCCAGTCATGGAATGCTCTGAGACTTTGGGGAATGATCCAAACGCAGCTTTATTTGAGAATCCAGAAATCTTAGTCAAAATGGCAGGAAAAGGGTCAAAATGCATGCAGCCAATTCACAAAAACAAGAGAGAGTGCTCAGATGTGCAGCATAACACTTGCAAAACCTTGATGAAAATGACAGAGAAACATGAGCTGTGTCCGAAATCGCCCCTATAGACCATTAAATAGGCCAGGGCACTATTTGAGGGGACATCCATTTGTGGTGTCCGAAACCATAGTTGATGTACGCTCAACGGCTAGAGAATACCCATAATGCACCGTGAGAGTCATGCACTGAATGAATTCCCGTGTTCCGGTGCCAGAAGATGGTGCCCGCAGCTGAATAAAACATCCATCCGTTTTCCAAACTGTGCTGGTCTAGCGTGATATTACATATCCATGGACGAGCAGCTGCATCCCAGGTTTACATCACCAAGAGTAATGCAAAGTGTGGGATGCAGTGGGGTAAAGCACGCCGCCACTGGACTCTAAAGCAGTGGAGACGTGTTCTCTGGAGTGACCAATCACGCTTCTCTGTCTGACAATCCCATGGACGAGTCTGGGTTTGGTGGTTGCCAGGAGAACGGTACTTGCCTGACTGCATTGTGCCAAGTGTAAAGTTTGGTGGAGGGGGGGTTATGGTGTGGGGGTTGTTTTTCATGGGTTGGGCGTGGCCCCTTAGTTCCAGTGAAAGGAACTCTTAATGCTTCAGCATACCAAGACATGTTGGACAATTTCATGCTCCTAACTTTGTGGGAACAGTTTGGGGACGGCGCCTTCCTGTCCCAACATGACTGACCAGTGCACAAAGCGTCGCTTCATAAAGACATGGATGAGCGAGTTTGGTGTGGAGGAACTGGACTGGCCTGCACAGAGTCCTGACCTCAACCCGATAGAACACCTTTGGGATGAATTAGAGCGGAGACTGAGAGCCAGGCCTTCTCGTCCAACATCAGTGCCTGACCTCACAAATGCGCTTCTAGAAGAATCCCCATAAACACACTCCTAAACCTTGAGGAAAGCCTTCCCAGAAGAGCTGAAGCTGTTAGAACTGCAAAGGGTGGGCCGACTCCATATTAAACCCTACGGATTAAGAATGGGATGGCATTAAAGTTCATGTGCATGTAAAGGCAGGCGTCACAACACTTTTGGCGATATAGTGTTTAACTATACGTTGATGTCTTGCTCTGGTGGCGAGAATATGCAAATGTATTTGACCGTGTGATGTCACAGATCCCGCAATATCAAAACAAACTGTTTTTGGAGTTTGATTAGATAAATGCTGCTTAAAACGAAGCTTGCAGAATACTTAAATTATATAAAGACCTTTTATATGTCAAAAGATCAAGGCGAATTTGATGTCTCATATCCCCTTTGAAATAATAAGCCTCATAATCTTGAATCAGAATAACTTCCCGTCCCTCTTGCAGCATCTCTTCTCTTCTCTGATGACTTGTCACTCACATGAGCTCCACCAATAACAAACCACAACCAGAAGCGTTTCACTTAGATATACGGCACAAGACGATTGTTTTTTGCCATTTATTTGTAAATTGTGAAATTTACTAACAATTTCTCAGTGAAAATGGTTCCTACACTATTTTTTTTTTTCATTGCAAACACTATCAGCGCTTGTATTCACATTAAATGAAGTCATTGTTGTTATTTTCAGCACACACGTCTCCTTTATGGTGAATAGCACAATGGCTAGACATAATTCCTTTAGTGAGTAAGAGCATATAATTGCTAGCAAACTCCTCCCTATATCATGGACCATCCACTTGTGCCAATAACCTTCACTAACGGACAACATTTGAATGCTTCTCTATCCCGTTTCCTCTGCTAAACGTGTGTTTCAAATCCCCGGCCCTGTGCTATTTCTGAGCTCAGGATGTGACAGCCCATTTCACTGTTTAATCATTAGCTCACCGAGGCCGATACGGAGGTGTGCAGAAAATTATGCAGAAAACAGGTAATGTCTTCCTTTAGTGCTGCTGCATAAATGAGATTATGCATTTTAAAGTCACTGCTGATGTTCTCTGAGGACGCGAGTCATGCCTTTCGCACTGATGGCGGCTAAGCATATGTGTTAACTCATTTCACACTCAGATTTCATGCAGAGCACCTCTAGAACTGCAAATATAGAGGGCAAAAAAAGAGGATAAAAGGAGGTAAAATCACTTTAAAAAGCGTACAGTATGGCTTTTAAATCAGATTGTCGATAAAATAGCTGATGTACAGTATATGCACAAGTTCAAGTCTATATACTGCATCTACTTCGTCTCCTGTTAGTGGGTGGGATATATTGGGCAGCAAGTGAACATTTTGTCCTCAGAGTTGATGTGTTAGAAGCAGGAAAAATGGGCAAGCGTAAGGATTTGAGCGAGTTTGACAAGGGCCAGATTGTGACGGCTAGACGACTGGGTCAGAGCATCTCCAAAACTGCAGCTCTTGTGGGGTGTTCCCGGTCTGCAGTGGTCAGTCTCTATCAAAAGTGCTCCAAGGAAGGAACAGTGGAGAACCGGCGACAGGGTCATGGGCGGCCGAGGCTCATTGATGCACGTGGGGAGCGAAGGCTGGCCCGTGTGGTCCGATCAAACAGACGAGCTACTGGAGCTCAAACTGCTCAAGAAGTTAATGCTGGTTCTGATAGAAAGGGGTCAGAATACACAGAGCATCTCAGTTTGTTGCGTATGGGGCGGCACAGCCGCTGACCAGTCAGAGTGCCCATGCTGACCCCTGTCCACCGCCCAAAGCACCAACAGTGGCACGTGAGCATCAGAACTGGACCCCGGAGCAATGGAAGAAGGTGGTCTGGTCTGATTAATCGAGTTTTGTGGAGGGCCGGGTACGTTTGCGTCACTTACCTGGGGAACACATGGCACCAGGTGCACTATGGGAAGAAGGCGTGTTGGTGGAGGCAGTGATGCTTTGGGTAATGTTCTGCTGGGAAACCTTGGGTCCTCCATCCATGTGGATGTTACTTTGACACGTACCACCTACCTAAGCATTGTTGAGCCCGTGTCCAGCCTTTCATGGAAACGGTATTCCCTGGTGGCTGTGGCTCTTTCAGCAGATAATGCGCCGCCACAAAGCACAAATGCTTCAGGAATGGTTTGAGGAGCACAACAATGAGTTTGAGGCGTTGACTTGGCCTCCAAATTCCCCAGATCTCAATCCAATCGAGCATCTGTGGGATGTGTTGAACAAACAAGCTCGATTCATGGAGGCCCCACCTTGCAACTTACAGGACTTAAAGGATCTGCTGCTAACATACCACAGCACACCTTCAGGGGTCTAGTGGAGTCCATCGACGGGTCAGGCTGTTTTGGCAGCAAAAGGGAGACCATCACAATATTAGGTCATAATGTTATGCCTGATAAGAGCTTGTGCATTACATTTTGTCACTATATTCCAATTCAACAGCACCCCATAAACGTAATAACATTATTGTAATACATGGTTTACTGTTTCTATAACAAGCCATAAACACTTTAACACAATATATGCAAGTCTATTAGGGACAGGGACTCTTTCTTGGCAGAAGAAGCCGATGGTAGTACCAGCTGTGCCGTTGGCAGGGCTTCACTGTGCTACTTGGCTGGGAAGTAGGAAGTGCTTTTGACTGGAGAGATGGAGGTGGCGGAGGAGGTGAGGAAGGGAAGGCGGTGCGGGGGGAGGGGGTTGCACATCCTGAAAGACCCACAGTGTGTTAAGAGCGCGCCAAGGAGAACTCTGGGAAGGGAAAAAAAATGTGTGCAGGGGCTTCCTACCGGAGAGCTGGAGAACAATGCTGTGAAACGCAGCCAACACCCAGCGTCACCCTGCCGTGGTCAGCATCCATCAACACTGAGCAGTTCTCATCGGCACGTCCAAACCTTCCAAATACGACCATAATCCTCAGGGGAGTCCCTACGAAATCACAAATGGACCGTTAGTTTATATAAGTTACCTTGGAGGTCATCTATATGCTAGTTTAGTCCTAAAAATATACTCAATTATCGGTCACACTTTAGTTTAGGGTCCAATTCTCACTATTAACTATGACTTTGGTCTCAATGAACTCCTAATTACTGCTTATTACACTCTCAGAAAAAAAGGTACAAAGCTGTCACTGGGGCAGTACCCTTAGGTACAAAAGTGAAAAGGTACATCTTTGTACCTTATTAACCCTAAATGGTACATAATAGTACGTTAAAGGTACATTTAAGCATGTACAGGTTAGTACCATTTAGCTTTTGTACCTTAGGGTACTGCCCCAGTGACAGCTTTGTACCTTTTTTCTGAGAGTGTATTAGTTAGTAAGGTAGTTGCTCAGTCTAGGTAAGGGATGTAGAATATGGCCCTGCAAAATAAGGCATTAATATGTGCTTTAAGTACTAATAAACAGCCAATATCATAGTAATATGCAAGCTAATGAGCAACTAGTGAGAACTGAAGCCTAAATTAAAGTGTTACCCAATTATCTTACTAGCAAATATAACGTTTACCGACTATTGATGATTCATCTTGCAATTGTGGGCCAAATCCCTTAATATAAATACAAATAAATACTTCTCATTAGGGCTGCAAGATTAGACGGGGAAAAAAACTAAATTGCGATTTAAAATGCAATTTAAAAATAAAATAAAGCTACAGGTTTGTTGTGCTTGTTTGTAGGGCTGCACAATTTGTCCAGAAATGTTTGTATATCAATATGACTATAAAAAAACAATAATAATAATTAAGGCTGAGAAATGTTCGACTTGCATGTAAAAGAACACATTTTATTTCGATGAATCGTGCAGCTCTACTTCGCACTACAGACAGTAAGGTTTTTCCTGCATAAACCCAGCCGTGCCGATCAGATAAAGATCAGTCGAGGGGTGATGATGGCACATTTCTCCACACCTCTAATGGCTGTAGGGTGTGTGACGGCCTGCAGAAAAGGCTTCACAGCCGATCTGTCAAGTCTTGCACTGAAGGTGTGAACAGAACAGCATAAGCTCTAATTAAATGCATTTTATAAGCATAAGGACACAGTGATAGAGGCGCTTCGAGAGACTTCTTATAGGCTGGAGTGGATGTTTTAGTTATTTTTTATGCACTAGCTTGTTAGTGCTGTTTACTAAGACAAGCATCAGTTACTGTTGTTTACACTCGCATGCAAACATATAATAAAACATCTAATAATATAAATCTAGTAAAAGCACAACAAATATTTCAAAGGTAAAAATGCATTACAGTTTTTTTTACAATGTCTAGGACACATTTCTCAATACTTGGATCGCATATTCAAACCTGAGCACAACATCAGTCTATGTGGGACAAACAGGGATCGTTTTTCATTGCTTTGGCACAAAATGCATTCAATGACTTTCAAATGACATTTCTCACTTAGACACAGCCAACACTAAAACTCTGTGTACCCACAGGCCAATTTGCACATGTACATACTCTTAAAGGTCCCATGGCATGAAATTAAAATTGTATGAGGTTTTTTAACATTAATATGAGTTCCTCTAGCCTGTATATGGTCCCCAAGTGGCTAGACATTTTGATTGACATTTTGAGTTCTGGGTGTCCTGCTCTGCTTTTGAGAAAATGCGAGCTCAGACGAGCCGATCTGGAATCTTCCCTGTATGTCGTCATACGGGGAACGGTTACCTCCCCTTCCTCTGCTTTGCCCGCCCAGAGAATTTGGAGAAAATGGATTCAGTTTATCAGTCGCGATGTCAGCACAGGCTTTACAAACAGACTTTTACCATATGGATTCAACAGCACCGCCACAAACAGTGAGTAACAGTGTTCATTAATGCCTGATCAGTGATTTCTGATGTGTAGCTAATCATTCAAGGTCAAGGACTTTCTTTCTTAAAGGTCCCGTTCTTCGTGTTTTTTTGAAGCTTTGATTGTGTTTACAGTGTGCAATATAACATGTGTTCATGTTTTGCGTGTAAAAAAACACAGTATTTTTCACACAATTTACTCATCTGTACACCGCTGTTCTCACTGTCCTAAAAACGGCTGATGAGTTCCTTGTTCTATGAAGTCCCTCCTTCAGAAATACGTAACGAGTTCTGATTGTGCCAGCGGTTCCCGTGTTGTGATTTGACCGCAGCTTAGCGCACGTTGCACAGATAGGTCACGCCTCTTAACGGGAGATGTATGCGCTCAATGACCTCTAAGTACAGCGTCCCTGGGAAAGCCAAACAAAGGTGATTTGACTCCGGGATGAAAATAACAGCGTCTCGACGACATGGCGACAAACACACTCAAACGCAACACTTCCTCTTCTCCACGCGACACGTCCTCTTCTCCACGTGGGACAGCAACAAGACCACGCCCCCTTTTTTCGCGTATTCTTGTGGGCGGAGGTTAGTCTGTTCTACTGACGTCATTAATGAAGGAAGTACCAGGATGTAGTCCAAGCCAGCCGTTCGCTGTAGGCTTTGAAAGGGAACTTCTGTTAAATAAAATATCTCGCTTGGCATTGAACTTTGAGCTTTATAATTTTACAGGTATTATTTATGCTCTAACAGCAACATTACACACTAACTAAAGTTTGAACAATGGGATCACGAAGAAAGGGGCCTTTAATCGTTTAATACTGTCAGTCCCGCCGCTGGCCGTCTTGATGCCCTAAGCGTAATGCATCAGTGAATCAAGTGACTAAAACGATGACTAAAATGACCAATGACTAAAACGATCAACTTCACATCATTTCTGTTTGTAGCATGAAACAAATCCGTTATTTCAAATTTGATTAGACGCTAGATTAGCAATCAAAGAACACTCTCTTTATAATGTCCGGAGCTAGGGCTGTACGATTAATCGGAATCGAACCGCAATCGCGATTTGGGTTGTGCGATTATGAAAGCGCAAAGGCTGCGATTTAAAAAAAATAAATAAATGCCAAGCGTGTCAGTGCAGAGCGACTCTGTGATCAGTAAACGCTGCTCCGTCTGAAAGACTGCGCGTTTGAGGCATTTGAAAAAGCAACTTGTGTCAAACATCTTCACAAACTAGCAGTGTGAAGCGTTCATAAACCTGTTGTCCAACAAAATACGTTTAATAACAGGTTTTAACTCACTTCATATCGTCAGTCGAGCTGATGTGGCTTCTTATCACAGAATGCTAATCAGCACTGCATACTTTATTATTATGAAAATACCAGAGAAGGCTTGAAGAACTCAAATACACCATATCTTGTCGCAGAAGTATTATCTTCATGTTTATTATTAATCAGTCAAAGCATTTTCACTTTAGGGATTTCCTGAAAACGAACGATTACTTCTTCTGAGGCAAATGTGGAGTTTCTGCTCGAGGGCGCCCTCTGGCTTCCAGTATGAATTATACATTTATTTAGAAGTATTTCTTCTTCTTATTTTCTACCCAAAATTTTGACAATCCATACGTTTTTCTTCAATGTTACAGGAGTTTTAATCCCCACAGTGGATGCATAAGAGGCTTATATGTCATATTAAAGACATAGACTTTAAGAAATTGATATCACAGATAAAAAGCACAGATTTTTATCATATATATATATATATATATATATATTACAATAAATCCTTAGACCTTTCTAATGATGTTTAGTCATAGGCTGTCTGCATATTAACAGGTAACCCATAATTTCTTTTGTAAAATAAGTTTTCTAGTAAAGTATAATTATAATTATTATACTGTTATATTTATTCTTAAATTATATTTAAAATTTGTAATAATGAAAATGTTATTGTAATAGTAATATTTCTTATTTTTATTAAGCAATAATAATAATCATAATGATAATTATTAGCCATATTAATATATAAACACAATGTTATACACACACTTTTCATTTGTAAAAATAATAATAATAATCGCATTTTAAATCGCAATTTTAACCAGAATAATTGCAATTAGATATTTCCCCCAAATCGTGCAGCCCTATCCGGAGCTGTCAATCACACGTCGCGAGTGTATCTGCACACTTGCTCAAACTGCCGTTATAATGAAAGACGCTGTTATGCTGCACCGCAAAGCTCTTACTGTATTCATATTGATGTCGTGTTGGCTGTTAGTTGTGGTCAAAGCATTTTGTGAGAGAAATAACACTGCAATGACGAGATCAACAGACTGTCAGTGTACTCAATGCTCATCACTGCAGCTTTTCATGTGATGGGAAAAGATCGAAAAATAATGCTATAATCAACACTTTCACGATTCGTTCATCTTGATGGCTGTGATGGTAAAAAAAACGTAGTAAAAGTAATCGAGAGGGTTCCACGTGTTACAAAGTTCATAGAATAAGGAGGAAGACGACAGGGTCGGCGTGACTGGGACTTGTGTTTATTCAGAACTCTCAGATACAAACGAAATAAACTCGCGCTCTCAACAACTTGGTACAATAAAAGTTTCTCAGCAATCTTTCTCCAGCTCTCCGGTTCTCTGGTCCACATGCAGTCCGTCTCTCTCTCTCTGGCAGCTCTTGCAGATCTCGCTAAACAACGCCCCCCTCCCCCACATAATCTAATACTCATTTCAAATGCAAAGATGTCAGCCAATCACAACAGTGGGTCACTGTTCTCACATCAGACACGCCCCTTGAAACAGAGCATTCAAGCCAGAGGGCTAAAATCAGTATAGAAAAAATGCTTTTTATTTCTAAAATGACAAAATATTGTCATATTTCCATAAGAGTGCTAAATTTGATCATTCAGTCATCAGACCAAGGAGAATGGTATCAAAATGGTATCTCTGAAAAGCCCTGAATGAGCTCTTTACAGGACACCCAGACTTAAAACTGTGACATGTACTGTGTGGTGTCAGAGAAATTCACTCAAACGTAATGTCCTCGCACGAGGACAGTGGCACCCAGGAGGATAATGCAACTTCATGATCATACTTTTTCTGGAAAACTGACACACAATGTAAAACATTACTGATTATAAATGCAAGAGCACCACAAATCATTTTTAGCAATTATGCCATCTGTATGCCATTACATTATACACTCCCCTAAAGGATTATTAGGAACACCATACTAATACTGTGTTTGACCCCCTTTCGCCTTCAGAACTGCCTTAATTCTACGTGGCATTGATTCAACAAGGTGCTGAAAGCATTCTTTAGAAATGTTGGCCCATATTGATAGGATAGCATCTTGCAGTTGATGGAGATTTGTGGGATGCACATCCAGGGCACGAAGCTCCCGTTCCACCACATCCCAAAGATGCTCTATTGGGTTGAGATCTGGTGACTGTGGGGGCCATTTTAGTCCAGTGAACTCATTGTCATGTTCAAGAAACCAATTTGAAATGATTGGAGCTTTGTGACATGGTGCATTATCCTGCTGGAAGTAGCCATCAGAGGATGGGCACATGCTGGTCATAAAGGGATGGACATGGTCAGAAACAATGCTCAGGTAGGCCGTGGCATTTAAACGATGCCCAATTGGCACTAAGGGGCCAAAAGTGTGCCAAGAAAACATCCCCCACACCATTACACCACCACCACCAGCCTGCACAGTGGTAACAAGGCATGATGGATCCATGTTCTCATTCTGTTTACGCCAAATTCTGACTCTACCATCTGAATGTCTCATCAGAAATCCAGACTCATCAGACCAGGCAACATTTTTCCAGTCTTCAAATGTCCACTTTTTGTGAGCTGGTGCAAATTGTAGCCTCTTTTTCCTATTTGTAGTGGAGATGAGTGGTAGGGGACCGGTGGGGTCTTCTGCTGTTGTAGCCCATCCGCCTCAAGGTTGTGCGTGTTGTGGCTTCACAAATGCTTTGCTGCATACCTCGGTTGTAACGAGTGGTTATTTCAGTCAAAGTTGCTCTTCTATCAGCTTGAATCAGTCGGCCCATTCTCCTCTGACCTCTAGCATCAACAAGGCATTTTGGCCCACAGGACTGCCGCATACTGGATGTTTTTCCCTTTTCACACCATTCTTTGTAAACCCTAGAAATGGTTGTACATGAAAATCCCAGTAACTGAGCAGATTGTGAAATACCAACAACCATGCCACGCTCAAAATTGCTTAAATCACCTTTCTTTCCCATTCTGACATTCAGTTTGGAGTTCAGGAGATTGTCTTGACCAGGACCACACCCCTAAATGCATTGAAGCAACTGCCATGTGATTGGTTGATTAGATAATTGCATTAATGAGAAATTGAACAGGTGTTCCTAATAATCCTTTAGGTGAGTGTAATGGTGACAAATCAACAGACAATGCATAATACATCACAGAAAACCAATGCATAAAAATAGCCATCCAAAATGTTTCAAATATAGCCTACTGAGTTATGCAAAATAATTGACAGGTCATGTCCTACAAAACCTGCTTCCGGTTCTATTTTCTGCACGTGCATATACAATTACGTGTTGTGCATGCCGAACAGCTCCATTTCCATGCAAACGGCTCTTCAGGTGCGCACATTTCTTTAGGGCTTCCTTTGACACAACACTTTCCATGCCTGAAGCCGTCTAGCCATTTTAATCAGACGGACAGCGGCATGACCTGCCAAAGCATGTCCGTCTGCATTGTTTGTTTTGCAGAATTTGCTACGGTGGAAACCTGAGGCCGCTGTGCCGTTCATAACATCACTGGACGCATCTTCCAAGCTATTCTGAGCCCTGGAAACCACACGTCCAGTTTCACCCTTGTGTCCATACTGGAAATTCTTACTCTGCAAGACGACATGCGTATAAACAATGCTCCTTCCTCCAAATACTTCCTCCTGGTCTGTGTTTAAATTTAGATCCAGCAGGTCTCATAGTCACAGTATTGTCTACGGCTCTGTTTTCCTGGAGGTTATTCTGTCATTCGTGTCTCATCACAGTCTCATGTGTGTCTGTAGTCACGTTCTACAAGACGGCCGGGTTGCTGCGCCGATTTTGTTCTTAGTTGGTGTGTTAGTTGGGTCCAAAAAACGACTTGTTTTCACATTTCTTTCAGCCCCCTGAAATATATATTATTATTTCCAGGCCAACAAATATGACTTATCTGGGAAGCAATGTTGTGCGCCATTCAGAATTGAATTGAGAATGCCTTTAGAAACTCAATTCCTGAATTCGATTTGGATTTGGACTGAACAAGATGCAGATTTGATATCTGAATTTGAATGTAAGGATGAAGGATTCAACATGAATTGAAATCTCATTTTAAGTTTTTAAAAGTTGTCTCATTTTAAACTCATTTTAAAGTTGTTTGAAAGTTTACAAAAATCAATGGACAGACTGAAGGAGTGACAGACAGATAAGAAGGATAGATGGATGGATGGACGAACAGAAGGAACGACAAATAGACAAGATGGATGGACGGAAAGGAACGACAAACAGACAGACAAGATGGATGGATGGATGGATGGATAGACGGACAGAAGGAACGACAAACAGACAGACAGACAAGATGGATGGACAGACTGAAAGAACGACAGACAAGATGGACAGATAAATGGACGGACGGACGGACAGAATGACAGACAGACAGACAATATGGATGGATGGACAGACAGAAGGAACAACAAGATGGACGGAAGGATGAATGGAAAGAACAACAGACAAGATGGATGGAAGGATGGATGGACGGACGGAAAGAATGACAGACAGACAGACAATATGGATGGATGGACAGACAGAAGGAACAACAAGATGGACGGAAGGAACGACAAACAGACAGACAGACAAGATGGATGGATGGACAGACGGAAAGAACGACAGACAAGATGGATAGATAAATGGACGGACGGACGGAAAGAATGACAGACAGACAGACAATATGGATGGATGGACAGACAGAAGGAACAACAAGATGGACGGAAGGATGAATGGAAAGAACAACAGACAAGATGGATGGAAGGATGGATGGAAGGAAGGAATGGCAGACAGACAAGATGGATGGATGGATGGACAAATGGAAAGAATGGAAAGAACGACAGACAGAAAAGATGGATGGATGGACGGAAGGAATGACAAACAGACAGACAAGATGGATGGATGGATTGAAGGAATGACAGACAGACAGGATGGATGGATGGATGGATGGACGGAAGGAATGACAGAAAGACAATATGGATGGATGGACAGACAGAAGGAACAACAAGATGGACGGAAGGACGAATGGAAAGAACAACAGACAAGATGGATGGATGGATGGATTGAATGACAGACAGACAGACAGACAAGATGGATGGACAGACAAGATGGATAGATGGCATAAGAAGAAAGAAAAGTGGCATAAGTAGTCTGCAAATCTTTAAAAAAAAGTCCAGCACTGAAAGTCAGGTAGCAGAGAAAAAAGACAAGTGATGACAATCCCACAAAACAATGTTAAGAGCCTTTTAATCTCCCATGATTCTCAGCACTAAAATATTCAGCAACTCCATCAGCACTTAATCCTCACAGATTTCTTCCAGACAGTCTTCCAGACACCTCTCTCTTTATATTCAGCGTTAGCCATATTTGAGAACCAGTCGACGTTTAAAAGACCAACGACATTTCAACTACAGTTCATATTTGAAGTCTCTCCTCGTTTGCGCTCACAGAGATTATGTCTGAATTATTTTCTTCTACGGCCCATTCCACATGCCTCTCATCTGAAGCTTTACTGCAGAGTCATCTTCAACTCAGAGAGGGTTCAGGAAGGTCAAGCACATAATGCCAAATTAAAGAGCTGTGCCCATTCGCCACTATAGGAGCTGTCACAGCTGTCCGCAGAGAGAAGATTAAGGAGTCCGACCCTTGTCGTGACAGCCAGTTAATTACCTTATTCATGTCTATTTTTGTCTGTGCATTCATATTCAGAATATCCACTTATTGCATGAAAATCATAATGTGTACACAAATGCCCCCAGTAAACATTACAAGGCCATTTTCTACACTTTTGGATGGATGGAAAGAACGACAGACAAGATGGATGGATGGACAGATGGAAAGAAGTATTACTGTCTTACTGTTATCTATAAGCTAGTGTTGCTCCAAAACAATGATAAAGTTTGCATTTAGAAGATATAATCATTCAAAACGTACAGTCTCTCACTTTCACCAATATGGATCAATGATTTTGATGACATCACCCTGCACTTCAGCTTCTCATCAGATTTTCTGTCCAATCAAATGCTCTCTTGAATCTGAAGCCCCACCCCTACATTATAAACAGACGCTGAAGCTGCAGCTGAAATCACTCACTGTTCACACATTTACTGTTTTCTACATGACACAGTGCACTATATAGGGGATAGGGAACAATCAGACAGTGCACTATATAGGGGATAGAGAACGATCAGACAGTGCACTATATAGGGGATAGGGAGCGATTCAGACAGTGCACTATATAGGGGATAGAGAATGATCAGACAGTGCACTATATAGGGGGATAGGGAGCGATTCACAGTGCACTATATAGGGTATAGGGAACGATCAGATATTGCACTATATAGGGGATGGAGAACGATCACAGTGCACTATATAGGGGATAGAGAATGATCAGACAGTGCACTATATAGGGGATAGGGAACAATCAGACAGTGCACTATATAGGGGATAGAGAACGATCAGACAGTGCACTATATAGGGGATAGAGAACGATCAGACAGTGCACTATATAGGGGATAGGGAACGATCAGACAGTGCACTATATAGGGGATAGGGAACAATCAGACAGTGCACTATATAGGGGATAGAGAACGATCAGACAGTGCACTATATAGGGGATAGGGAGCGATTCAGACAGTGTACTATATAGGGGATAGAGAATGATCAGACAGTGCACTATATAGGGGGATAGGGAGCGATTCACAGTGCACTATATAGGGTATAGGAAACGATCAGATATTGCACTATATAGGGGATGGAGAACGATCACAGTGCACTATATAGGGGATAGAGAACGATCAGACAGTGCACTATATAGGGGATAGGGAACAATCAGACAGTGCACTATATAGGGGATAGAGAACGATCAGACAGTGCACTATATAGGGGATAGAGAACGATCAGACAGTGCACTATATAGGGGATAGAGAACAATCAGACAGTGCACTATATAGGGGATAGGGAACGATCAGACAGTGCACTATATAGGGGATAGAGAACGATCAGACAGTGCACTATATAGGGGATAGAGAACAATCAGACAGTGCACTATATAGGGGATAGAGAACGGTCTGTTGTGATTGGTCTACTCTGCTCTGATTGGTCAGATGGCCCAGTCTGTTGTGATTGGTCTACTCTGCTCTGATTGGTCAGATGGCCCAGTCTGTTGTGATTGGTCTACTCTGCTCTGATTGGTCAGATGGCCCAGTCTGTTGTGATTGGTCTACTCTGCTCTGATTGGTCAGATGGCCCAGTCTGTTGTGATTGGTCTACTCTGCTCTGATTGGTCAGATGGCCCAGTCTGTTGTGATTGGTCGACTCTGCTCTGATTGGTCAGATGGCCCAGTCTGTTGTGATTGGTCTACTCTGCTCTGATTGGTCAGACGGCCCAGTCTGTTGTGATTGGTCTACTCTGCTCTGATTGGTCAGATGGCCCAGTCTGTTGTGATTGGTCGACTCTGCTCTGATTGGTCAGATGGCCCAGTCTGTTGTGATTGGTCGACTCTGCTCTGATTGGTCAGATGGCCCAGTCTGTTGTGATTGGTCGACTCTGCTCTGATTGGTCAGATGGCCCAGTCTGTTGTGATTGGTCTACCGCATACAGAGCTTGCTGGAGCCTAAATGCTCATTACCATAACTGAACTTCAGCGCTGTCCGGAGGCTTCCTAAAGCTCAGCGATTGTACACAGTAACGATGATGTTGATTTTAACGAAGACAATGTTGAAAATGCAAACATGTGTAGAGTCTGCTTCAGGCCTAATATTTCAGTAAACGAAGAGGACTGGGTAGGAAGCTTTGAGCTGTGAACATTATGTCTACAACAAACGACAACAAACTCTTTTTCAAACCCTGCTTTTCATGACATGTCCCCTTTAATTCACAATGACTGTTTTAGGCAGCTGTTAGCGTCTCTATTGGAGCAGTTTCTGGAGCGTGCACATGTCTAACTGTGAGCACTTCAGAGGAGACAAACACTTGGAAGGGCACTTCATTAAACGCAGCATGTAATGCAGTCAGAGGAGAGACCCTGATGAGTGATTGACAGTCACCGCGTGAACCCTTCGCTGTCAATGGAGAGCTGTTTGCTATTCAGTGCACGTGCCGACAGAGCTTAGCGCTCGTCCTGAGAGAGTGTTTGTCTCTGACGAGGCGGGGAGAGAAATTGGCAATCGTCTCACGTCTGCGACTCTGTGCAGCAACACGGGGAGTCGTGACGTCAGACTGAGCTTTTGACTAAAGGTAGGAGCTCGACTTGATTCATGAAAACCAGGGAGAAATGAGACCCACTGACAGGCAAAACAGAATATAAACGAGGTAGTGCTATTTACTCATGCTGGAGAGATGGCCTCACACAGCTCTGCTGAAGGCCAGACAGATCTTACAATATGCTTGTTAGGTGGACAAAAGTGCAATTGCAATATGCAATTAAATGTGGTGCCTACAACATGCATTAAACACATCAACAATCAACCAATTCTCATTTTAATAGGACCATCAAGAAAATCTCAACATTTAAAGGGGCACTTCACCACTGGCAAAATGGGGTTTTAATTCAACTTGACCGTCTATGTGGTAGAAAGGCAAGAAATCGGTGCTACCTGACAAGAGAAAAAAGGGCTGTCCTTTTTGCCAAAAAGGTAGGAAAACTTTAACACTCACAATGCACTGGGCGTGTCACATCCAAGGCCACGCCCACTCTAACTGCAACAGCGCCGGCCCACTTTCTCAGAAGCATTGGTTCACGAAGGATTTTTTCCAATCATTTCTCTTAGAGATTTCATCTTAGAGATTTTAAAACAGTCTTGGTTCGCAGTGCTTCATGGGAGTGGGTGGAGCTAAAGAGCTCTTTGGCATGTTATGCTTGCAGCAAATCTCTGATTGGTGGAGTTTTCTGTACAGCATCATGGGTAATGTAGTTTTTCCACCACAAATTTTGATGATAAACGTGATTAATTAAAAATAATATGTTGAAATAATGCAGGATGACTGCTTCTGCAGAAGCAAATACCATCGATTAACAACCTCGTAGCTCTTTAAAAGTTTATAAGTTATCGTTAAAAATCTATCTCCAGATAGAGAAAACTAATGCAGTTTTTACTTCCGGAACCGACTGTTGAGCTCTATTGAATAGGCTTGATTCAAACACTTGCTTGAGTAGGACAAACTTCTTGGCAAACTTTTAGTCACAATGGTGTCGACTTGTATTGCTCCTTTTCTTCAAACAGTTATTTTCGATTTCCAGTGAAGGATCCAGTGCGTTTTAGCAAAGACTATAGATAAAGAAAGATGGTTCACTGATATTACTCATGAATGGGAGAAACTGCAACGCACAATATGGTGGAATAGTCCCGCCTTCTAAAGTAAAAGAGCCAATCGTTGATTGGTAAAGTCATTGCGTCACTGCAGCTGCAGTTAGAAGCTCCGGTTCCCATAGAAACCTGAGACTCGCACTTACGACTGCACAAGCGCATTGGCTCGTCTAGCCTGAAAAATACGCTTTTTAACGCTATTTGAGCATAAGAAACAATATTTATGGGACCGTTGATGTCAGATTTTGTTGCTGATTTGAAATATTCGGCAAGCAGTTCACCAAGCAAATAGATAGGACTTGGTCTTGGGCCGGAGGCGTTGCAACTATGGCCGCCGAGTGAACAGAATTTCTTTGAAAGGGACTTTGGTTTTAGTCAGTGGCAAAAGGCTGCAAAGAATCGTAAATATGGAGAGCACACCGTGACTGAAACGCTGATGGATAACAATACAATTTCAGTGACAAATCTACTCTTAAAATAACAGTTTTGTTAACAACCCTCTGTCGATAGGACGGTCTGTCGGTGGGGACACAAAAATGTGTAAGTACTGAAGTTTTCACGAAAGCCCTGGAGCTGTCAAAAGTTTTGTTGACCAATAAACAGGAATTTCTCTGTCCAGGTAACACAGAGATATAGCAAACATCTTTCATTTACACATACTACCAACATTGTTACAATATGTCATTTGTTGACTTCAGCTAAGAATAACCTGACCCTTAAAACAGAAAAAACGACGGAGCTAATCATCAGCTTTGGGAGAGCACGGCAACTGGAATACACTTCAACAGGGACAGAGTGGAGAGAGTGTCCAGTTTCAAGGCACGTATATCTCAGAGGACAGTACTTGGTCCACAAACACTCCTGTTTTGATTAAGAAATCACAGCAAAGACTGTTTTCCCTAAGGACGTTAAGGAAGGCTTGTTTGCCTCAACATATGCTGATTACTTTTTATTAGTGTACTATAGAGAGCATCCTAACATACTGCATTTTCCCTAGTTGTGTTGTAACTCTTTTAAGTCTTTTAATTGTTTGGCAAATTTGATGAAATGCACAGGGAATGTTATCTCTCGGAAGTGTATAATTGAATGCAATCGATTAAAGGAGCATTGTTAAACAGTGTATTAGATTGACACTGATTCATAGTAGTGTTTATCAAGCATGCTTGGACTGGTTGTAAACATTTAATAATTATTTTATTACACTCTTAAAAATGCTGGGTTAAAAACAACACAAGTTGGGTTGAAAATGGACTAACCCAGCAATTGGGTTGTTTTAACCCAGCGATAGGGTTGTTTTAAGCAAACATTTAACCCAACCGCTGGGTTAAAACAACCCAATTGCTTGGGTTTTTTAGAGTGTAATGTATTAGTTGCATCTAGTGTGGAAACTAGGGGAGTAACGGTACACAAAACTGACGGTTCGGTATGTACCTCGGTTTTCAAGTCACAGATCGGTACGAGTTCGGTACAGCAGTTTTACAAAATTGCTTTTTATTTATTTTTATTAAACAGTGATTTACGGGGAAAAAAGTGTCTGTCCTTAAATGAATTAAATTATAACTAAACGTTTATTGAAGATATTGCTGTAGGGAGCCCTTACTCACACATTACTATTAAAGGTTAACAACAGAGCCCAAACTATTAGCCTAAATTCAGTTGCTATGTATTTTTAGGTATAATAATCAACACTCAAATAACAGTACGTAAACATGTAAACTTCACATAAGGCAGTTTTTGCAATAACTTCGAAATCTAATTATAAAATAGTTTTTTATCCAATTCGTTGTTGAAATATAATCATTTATACACAGTAACTGTCATTTTCATGACAGGTTTATTTAAACATACATGAAATAATCAAGACATCACTAACAGGTTAAGTAGAATATAATGAATATATAGGCTAATATAGTGCATATATTTAGTGAAAGTGGTGATTTCTCTAGTGAATAAAATTCCGTGGACACTGAATGACTTCTGAGGTAACACGATGCTATAACATTGTTTAGTTTACAAGCAGTTATATTGAGGTCTTTCCGCCGTTTAAACACTGATTGAGCGATTACACCACATATGATATGTGACAGTTAAGTTGTAATGTATCCTCAACATACCTTCAGATGTTCATTCATGTTTATTCTTTAGGAAGAGATGATCGATCACGTTCGCGCGCGTGCGCAGCCGCTTGAACTGTGATCAGATTAAAGAGCATCAAAACGGCATTTATCGTTTGAATTTTGAAAACTTAATATGTTCGTGTGGGAACTCGGATTGAAGTGTGTTCCGCGCTTAAAACAAGCCGAAACCGGAAACCGTTCGGAAACCGTTCGGTACAAACATGCACCGAACTGAAAGCCCTGTACCGAAACGGTTCGGTACGAATACGTGTACCGTTACACCCCTAGTGGAAACTGCACAAGAGTTGTACTCATACAATGACTTTAAAGAAATTACATTTAAATTGTTCAATTCAAAGCGGGTTGAAAATTGGCGAACACTTTAAAAAGGCACAATATGTAAGATTTTGGGATTAAAATATCCAAAAACCACTAGAACAATATTTTGACTTACATTATCTCAAATGTTTCCAAGAATGTTTAAATCCAGAGAAATAAGCCATTTTAACCAGGACACGGACCGTGTCAGTGCGTCGCCTAGGCTTGCTACGATAGTCAGTGTTGCCGGTGTTACTGGTGTTCAGACTCAACACCGGTAACATCACTTGTCCATCGTCGTTTTGATTTCTTTATAGTAATAAAATACTCTAGCTCAGTTACAGAACAGACAATACAAATAAAAACTGAACGTGTTTGCTTAATAAAGCATGATCCGACCGTGAGTCTCGGCAGGAGTCATTCATCAGAGAGTGGGGAGCTGACTGAGATCGCGGAAGATTTGTTTTCAAAGCGAAACATAAAAGCGCCTATTTAAGGGAGTTTGTCATTTGTTTTGTTATTGTGTTTTTCATTAAAAATAATAGGCTAATGAACCCAAAATTCAAGCAACCCGCCACCGAATTGACCTATCGGTAAGCCCCTCCCCTCGAACGCAGATGAGCCAATAGCAGTTGAGTATCAGTTGCGCTGGGACCGGAACTCGGACATCTTTAGGTGTCAGTGCCATAGAGAAACATTGGAAAATCCGAAGCTCTCATTGGTTTGATGGTGTTTTGAGGATCTCCTCAAAATATTCAATAAATATTATTGAATTAAAATATAGGCTATTTATTTTTAAAATAGTTAAGGTGTATGGTCACATTTGACCATCAATGAGTATAAGTGTGACTTAATTAGTAAGGAATATCTGAGGGCTAAATACAAGAAAAACATTAATATTAATGTTAACAATGTAGCATCTCTACCACTCTCCATAATAAAATGATACTGTAAATGTGGCTGACGTAATAATCAATGCACACTATGCTGTACTGTTTACCAAAAATTGCTGCAAACACCTGTATAGTGAAGCTGTTGTGTATCTTACGCGGCTTAAGCCATTCAAATGTACTGACACAGCGCTAGAAGTATTAAGCCCTCCGGGAACCACGTGACCACGCGCGCCGCCGCGAGATGACAGGCTTGCAGTAACAGGAGTATGAGAGAGACCTGTACTCGAGCAACAGCGCAAACTCTTTTGGAATATTTTTTTGAACAGCTGAATATTCTCATATTTCATGATGAAAAAGTAGAGACGATTGTAGACGAAAATGAAGAGAGATTTTATCTTAGTTTTTATTTTATGCAAAACATTTTAGTCTTGTCCTTTTTCGTCAACAATAATGCATGTTAATTTAGTCTTAGTCAGCGTTTTTGGACATTGGTGCAGTCTCGTCATCGTCTCGTCTTCGTCATGGAAAAAAAGGTCGTTGACAAACATATTTAGTCTCGTCTCGTCTGACGAAATTAACACTACATGGGACCTCTAAATAATTTTTTTAAATATAATTTAAATAGATTTTACACACTTAAAGCAATATCGTATCGCATATCGAATATCGCATTTTTTAACAAGGTATTGGTATCACATTTTTCTTCAATATCGCACAACCCTAGTATTTAATATGATAAATCAGCACTGCGTTACCCCGTGTAACGGTCACCAGCTGGAGTGCCCTTGAGAGCCACCAGAGGGCACTCCACACATAAGACTATGATCACTCACAAACTACATTTCCCATAACTCACTGCCCGGACTCATCATCACTTATCACTGATCACATTCACCTGTACCTCATTCACTGATGGCATTCACCTGTGTCTCATCATCCTGTTAGTCTCTGTCTATTTATACCATGGTCATTCATTCACTCACGGCAAAGTCTTGTTTAAGTGTTACACTGCAATTCTGAGCATTCTCCTGGTTTTCTTGTCTTCTGGTTTTTTGGATATCTTGCCCTGTTCCTTGGATTACTCTCTTGCCTCTGGTCCCTGCCTGTTTTGTTTGTTTCTTTGTTTCTTTGTTTTGACTGCCTGCCTGTGTATGACTCTTGCCTGTATTTTGGATTACGCCTCTGGATTGCCCTCAAATAAAGCTGCAATTGGATCCACCTTCGAGTCTCGGAGCAGTTTGTGACACCCCGCATACGCATGAGCGGAAGAAGCGGAAGTGCTCGTCTGTGGCAGAATAAAAGCTCCACTGCTCTCGAGTCGTATGTCGCGCTTGTCTCTCATTAGCAATCGCTCCAGCGTTTCTCAGCCCCACCCTGCTTCATACTACAGGAACGTTAATAACTCTTTAATACATTAGCTCATCCATGAATATATGACTTCTGCCTGTCGGATTCTTTCCACCCGATGCAGAGGTGAAGACAACAACTCCCATGATTCTGCGAAATCAAGGCATCATCAAGCTACGCCTTTGTTTTGAACAAGCACCCTCTAGCGGCGAAAATTACATATTGTGCCTTCAAGATTGCCTACATATTACATATTGTGCCTTTTGTAGGTTTAAACAACCACATGCACAATAAACCACTTTGGTAAATTCAAGCATAATGTGTATTGCAAAATACCTTTTGGTCGACTGATTTGATTAGAAATATGAAATATTTGCAAAGGCATGCATTACTATTGCTCATACATAGGGATCTCAGCATGATTTCTTACCAGTTTCATGGTAAAATGGGTGAAAAAAAATTCTCAACATTGGGATTTTTTGGGGATTTACATTAAAAATAAGAAGACACCATGTAAACTAAACTAAAATAGCCTCAGAACACCTCAGCAACCAAATAGCAACATCTATGGACATCATTTTTGTCAAGCTGCATGTATTGTGAAAAGTGCTATACAAATAAACTTAAGATGAATTAACAGCATTTGCAACTGTCCATTATCACAATTCAACAAATGTGTGCTATTTGAGCTGTCAAATTGTATAATGCATCCTTTTGAGGACTAATTTTCAAAGTGGCATTCACAGTAAGTATAATACATGGCCATTCAGAAGTAGCTGTTCCTGTCTTTCTTTCAGAAACAATTTGTAAATCTCGAAGTTATTGTGATAATCAGCATGCCACAGATGCTGTCTAAAAGACATCAAGGTCAATCGCACCCACGATATTTCTTAAAGTAGATGCTTTAGGGTAATTTATCAAAGCTGTAATGTTCCGTCCTCAGATCAGACAGCACAGAGACGCATCCAGATCAAATTAATTCCTCTACAATAGAGGTGACACGCAGGTGAAAACAAACCCCAGGATCCCAGCATGACTTATGCACAGTTCCTCTTACAGGTTTTGTGATCTTCATCTTGTTTGATCAGCTTGATGGAAAATAATCCAGCACACAAGCACTCTGAAAAGCCCTTTGAAGTGAAGATAATGCATTGGGTCTAATGTGTTATCCAAGAGCAAAAAAGAAAAAAAAGAGGATAGTTTTGCTGTGCAACAACTTTGGCTTGGGGTTCAAAGTGTGAAATGTTCTAAGGACGGAAAGCATGCGGTGAATGGAAACGCAACCTGACACATACAGGCACACAAAAGATCTTGCTAATGGACACTTTATATAATAAAGTTAATATTATTTACTACACAAACCAAATGAGCTCAATTCTGGAACTAAAAAATTACAGGCCAATATTGCCAACTTTTTGTTTATATTCTTTTTTTCCTCGATGGATGGAATCACAAATTGATGGATGATGGAATGACAAATGGATGGATAGATGAAATGACGAATGTATGTATGGATGGATGGAAAGATGAATGGATGGATAGATGAAATGACAAATGTATGTATGTATGTATGGATTGATGGATGGATGGATGAATGGATGGATAGATGAAATGACGAATGTATGTATGGATGGATGGAAAGATGAATGGATGGATAGATGAAATGACGAATGTATGTATGGATGGATGGAAAGATGAATGGATGGATAGATGAAATGACAAATGTATGTATGCATGTATGGATTGATGGATGGATGGATGAATGGATGGATGGAAAGATGAATGGATGGATAGATGAAATGACGAATGTATGTATGGATGGATGGAAAGATGTGTATGTATGTATGTATGGATTGATGGATGGATGGATGGAAAGATGAATGGATGGATAGATGGAATGATAAATATATGTATGGATGGATGAATGAATGGATGGATGGAAAGATGAATGGATGGATAGATGGAATGATGAATGTATGTATGGATGGATAAATGGATGGATGGAAAGATGAATGGATGGATAGATGGAATGACGAATGTATGTATGGATGGATGAATGGATGGATGGATACAAAGATGAATGGATGGGTGCGGTGGATGGATAGAATGACAAATGGATTGATGGATGGATGATGGAATGACGAATGGATGGATGATGATGGATGATGGAATGACGGATGGATGGATGAATGGATGATGGAAAGACGAATGTATGGATGGATGATAGAATGACAAATGGATGGATGGATGGAAAGACAAATGTATGGATAGATGGATAAAATGACAAATGGATGAATGGATGGATGAATAGATAGATGGATGGATGATGGAATGACGGATGGATGGATGGATGGATGGATGGAAAGACAAATGGGTAGAGGGATGGACAAATAGATGGATGATGGAAAGACGAATGGATGGATAGATGGAATGACGAATGTATGTTTAGATGGATGGATGATGGAAATGACGAATGTATGTATGTATGGATGGATAAAATGACAAATGGATGGATGATGGAATGACGGATGGATGGATGGATGTAAAGACGAATGGGTAGAGGGATGGATGAATGGAGGGATGGATGGATGGATGGAAAGACAAATGGATGGATGGAATGACGAATGGATGGATGAATAGAATGATGAATAAATGGCTGGATGGATGGAATGACGAATGAATGGATGGATGGATAGAATGCCGGATGGATGGATGAATCAATGGAATGACAGATGGATGGAATGACGAATGTATGTTTAGATGGATGGATGATGGAAATGACGAATGTATGTATGTATGGATGGATAAAATGACAAATGGATGGATGATGGAATGACGGATGGATGGATGGATGTAAAGACGAATGGGTAGAGGGATGGATGAATGGAGGGATGGATGGATGGATGGAAAGACAAATGGATGGATGGAATGACGAATGGATGGATGAATAGAATGATGAATAAATGGCTGGATGGATGGAATGACGAATGAATGGATGGATGGATAGAATGCCGGATGGATGGATGAATCAATGGAATGACAGATGGATGGAATGACGAATGTATGTTTAGATGGATGGATGATGGAAATGACGAATGTATGTATGTATGGATGGATAAAATGACAAATGGATGGATGATGGAATGACGGATGGATGGATGGATGTAAAGACGAATGGGTAGAGGGATGGATGAATGGAGGGATGGATGGATGGATGGAAAGACAAATGGATGGATGGAATGACGAATGGATGGATGAATAGAATGATGAATAAATGGCTGGATGGATGGAATGACGAATGAATGGATGGATGGATAGAATGCCGGATGGATGGATGGATGAATCAATGGAATGACAGATGGATAGAATGATGAATAGATGGAGGGATGGATGGAATGAAAAATGGATGGATGGATGGATGAATCAATGGAATGATGAATGGATGGAATGACAAATGAATAGATGGATGGATAGAATGGCGGATGGATGGATGAATCAATGGAATGACAGATGGATGGAATGACGAATGGATGAATCAATGGAACGATGGATAGATGGAATGACGGATGGATAGACAGATGGATAACAAAAAGCATACTAATTGACAAACATATACGTTCACAAAAACAGTTTTTCCTAAAAGATGTTTAATACATTTGTCTGGTGAGTAAGTGAATTTAAAACTAGTCTAGTGACTCTTTTTCTCTTTAGGAAAGTTAAAATCCAAATAAAAACTGCACGAAAATCATTGCAATATTCACAAATGCAGGCTAAATAAATGTGACTATTCAGTGTGTCAGCCTTACATAAAAGCATCAGAAACAAACGGAACAGAACAGGCCTCTAGGACAGCAATACTGAGAGTTTACACGGCCAAATCTCTGTTTATAATCTCATTTCTCCAAAGTCAAGCGATTCCTCCCTTCCCTCAGTGCATTTCTGGAAAATAATTTCATATCAGTCATAAGAAAAACAAACAATTAGAGGCAGATGAAAAAAGAAAGATGCTTTTAAACCTCAAACAAAAAGTCAAAAATAAGATCTCAAACCCGAGGCCAGTGAACTAGAATATCCAAACATGCTGCCATTACAAGATAAGCTGAGAGATGATAAACATCTGGAGTAAATATAGACACACATTTTGTAGCTAATGGCTTAATGATGCTGAATATCCCAGTGTGAAGGAGATCCTATCCCACAAGAACGCATGCAGTTTGTTGTTTTATGCCCTATAAACATTTCTCCTTTCAATATTTGTTGTGCCTTCATCATGTCAGCACGTGTGTGTACATGCCCATTAAAAACGCTGCTGAATGCTAAACGCTGGAGCTCTGAAAGGCTCTGACAGACTTAATGGCCTTAGCGACAGTGTCCAACCCTGACAGGCACTGCAGGAGACGGAGGACGTGTGAGGACGTGCTAATGAGTCCACAGCTCCAGCCCGGCCCGAGGAAAAAAACACTCATAACAGATTTATTTCACACCATTATACAGTATACAGCACACATCAATATAACAAAACGTCTTCCTGAGAAATAGGTGCAGTGAGACTGCCAGCTGTGAATGCTGGGACACGTGCAAACCATTTGTGACTTTGTGACACAAACTTTTAAGTGACTGGATATAAAAAAAGCCTTATTATAGGGTAAGTTCACCCAAAAATGAAACGTCTGTCATTAATTACTGACCCTCATGTCGTTGAGGTAAGACAAATGAAGATATTTTAGTTGAAATCTTTTGACTCAGAAACGCCTCCATTGGCACAATGCACTTTACACTCTCAAGACACATAAAAGCTACTAAAGACGTCGTTACAAAGTCCATCTCACTACAGTGGTTCTACAATAGCTTTATGAAGCGACGAGAATAGTTTTTGTGCGCACAGGCAGGCAAACCAAGCAATTGCTTGGGCCCCGAGCTGGCCTGGGTAATAAGCAAGTTTGTCTGATGTTTCATGAAAATTTAACCTCTTAACTGTCACCGTCCCACAGGTGGGACGCCTGGTGCTCTTTTTTTGATCGCCTTTTTTTCGTATCATATATTTAATTAATTATCATAAATTAGGTATCATTTGAAAGCTTACAAACTCAAAATTCATCCTGTGAAAACCGTTTTGAAATCGGACATTGTATTACCATGGAAACGTTACTCTAAATTATTCTAGGGCTCCTCCCCTAGTGGGCGGGGTCATGTTTCATAATACAACAATTATTTTAACTACTTTATATTCAAAATCTTTTCCAATCTTGACAAAACACATATTGTCGGAAAGGTCTGAGTATCAAGGGTCCATATTTGGTGACTGTTTTGTGATGGAAGTGATATTTGGACAGAAATTTACAGGAAAATGCATTAAAAAACAAAACAATCAATGGAATTTGAATGACACCCGGTGGCTATTTTTGGTATAGCACCTAAACAAAATCTCATGGGAACTTCAATTTTTGTGATATCAACTTCAAATTTGAATCACAAATTGGTTAGACAAATGGCTTTGATATTATATTAATTTTAGAGTAAATTTTTTTTTGTAAAATATTTTATATGAAATAAATATTTTTCATTTACAGTAAATTTAAACTTCCATAACTTTTTCATACTTTCATATTTTGAATTGCTTTAATAATCTGCAGAGTGTCATCTTTAAAACGAGACCAAACTTTGGTTTATATTCCAAAGCCTTCTTGAATTACAGCCCTTTAAGTTTGAATAGTGCATTTTCATGTGTATTCTCAAAAAGGGGGGTGACAGTTAAAGGGTTAATAAGGGCGTGTTCACACTAGACATCTTTTTTGACAAGAAAAAGTTGACAAGAGCGCTCTTAAAAAAAAAAAAAAAAAAAAGATGGCAGTGTTTGGTTCCAAATAGCAGCAGAGGGCGTCTTTTGTTAACATCAGCCACAACAAGAGTTCTGTGGTGCAGAGATACAAAATGTCTTGATGAGAAACCCAGCGTAATTTAAAAATACTGCTGTTAATGTGTGACGAAATGTAGTTTTAAGACTTTTTCAGGCGATAATGTACTTGTGTAAAGCTCAAATCTGTGGATTTTTTTATAAAGAGATTCTTTATATTCTTTATATTTATAAAGAGAGCGGCTATTTGAATATTTTCTCTGGTGTTTTCGGAGTTGTGAGATCCAGGCGATCAGAGGGCGCTCCGTGCTCGTTAACCCCGGCGAGAACAGCCTTTCCTCTGCCAGTCCTTCTGACGTCTGCCGCTGGCTCTGATGTCCTGTGGTGGTTAAACACGAGATATAATTCGTCTTGTGTAGATGTAACGGGCGATCTTTGGTCTCATGGATCTATAATTTGTTCCCTGGCAAATCGTTAAGGCTGAGGGCAAAGTGAAATTTCCTTACTTTATATTTTTAGGCTATTTAACTTTGTGTTACCATTGTAGCCTAATAGCGCTGACTTTGTATGTTTGACTGAATTGTTTGCTTTATTTATTGTATAGCTTATTATACCTTTTACTTCTACTTTTATAATGGCTATTATTGATCATACATAAACTTAAATTTAACAAAAAAGAGGCAGGGTTGTGTTTTATGTCACATTTCGTTTTATTGTACACTAAAATATACATACAGAGATAACCACATTAGAACCAAACTCTCCACTTTCAGGTCTTGCTACTCGCTTGTCATTGGTCAGCTGTCAAAAAGGCGCTTGATGTAGGGCGTTTTTATCAGAAATGTTTAACTTTTTTCAACTTAAAAAGACGCGCTGAGCTGCAGAAAAAGGCGTCGCTGTTGGCGTTTAAAAAAGCGCTCATTACTTTTTTGAAAACACGGTTTACTCCATAGGATTATAATGTAAAACCGACGCTGGCAGCTTCTAAAAAGACGTCAAGTGTGAACCAACTGCTCTTGAATAACGTGTGAACGAATTCGGTGAAGAGCACGCCAAATTGGACGCAAGGCTATATCTCCGCAACGCTTTAGCGTATCAGACCAAACTTGGTACATGTCATCACAAGCATGACCTGAGGCAACATGCAGCATTTCAGCACAGCGCCACCTACTGGTCCAGAGATATAAAAAATTGGCTTTTTGCTTATAACTTCTGAAACTTGTCTCTTTTGATTCAATGCATCATGCTGAGTCAAATGATACCCAATTCCCATATTGGCTATTGTGGTCGTCGGCCATTTTGAATTTTGTCCTAAAATGCTGTATCTTTAGAACGCATTAGCACATAATTACGAAACTCATTATGTCATTGGGACCATCCCCTAAAGGTATTCAAGACAACCCTTGTTAATTTAGCCTATTTTAATGAAACCGGTCTTTATAGAGTCCTTCGGTCATGCCAATAATGATACCAATTATGCCATATTTCCTCGAACTTGCTGTGTCCACCATTTTAAATTTCTATGAAAACCTACTTTGTTTTAACTCCTCCTAGACCGTTGGTCTAATTTTCACCAAAATTGGCTCGGATCATCTTCAGACCATGCCGGCAAAAATGTATCAAAAGCTCTTCAATAGACCAAACCATTCTCGAGTAACGCATCAACGCATTTGTTGGCATGATGCCAAGCTGATTCTGAAGCTGTAACGCTTCGGCGTGTTGACAGCAAACTGTGTATGTGTCATTGTCCCCTCAAACTGACCACACCATAATAATTTTATAACAGCGCCAGCGCCACCTATTGGTCAAAAGTAATAAGCAAGTTAATCATTTAACAGTGATTGTATTTGTGATTTTTCAGCCATTTTGACTAAAATACTCTAAAAACATCTTTAATTAAAGCTGCAAGCAGCATTTATCGGGGTTCAAGCAGTTAAGGCCTTTAAGGCCTTTAAGCACACAAGCATCAAAAGACATTAAGTTTTATTTAGCAAGCATTTAACAACTGCCATCATAGATGAAAAAGTCAATTTACAGCCTATACAGGCAGTTTACCATAGGAAATATATGGTTTTAAAGCGTTTTTACAGTTATAGCACCTTTTGCCTGAGTCTTCTTATAGTCTTGCCTGATCTCCACCACTTTTATTAGTAGTACTCAAAGTGTGCCCATACTGTATATATGTGTCAGATTTGTTGTAAATATGTAATTTTAATAAGGAGTTTAGACAATTATATTCAGTGGCGTAACAAACGAGCCAACACCGGGCCCTGTTGTTGTCTCGATCAGACTAACGGCTTTGAAGATATCCACAATTTTTTAAAGCTCTAAATGACACTTACAAAAACCATTAGGCGAAACCTGGCATGTTTGGTATTGTTGGACTCGGCAAGGATTCTTAGGAGGTCACTCCTGTGAAAAAAACACGGGCTTGAAACTTCTAAGGCTCCTTCAAGGCATTGTGCCAATGACGTATACTGAGTTTTTTGAGATACACCAATGTTCTCATCGACTATCATGGCACCCTGGACAAAGACACTGCATGCCAATTTTCAGTAGACTAACGGTTGGGTGCCCTTATAGCTATTTTCATGATTTTTTTCACTGTTATAGCGCCACCAAGTGGCCAATTGTCACGATTTTTTTCATGTCAACTCAAATTGAGCTTATGAACATGTGTCCCAAGTTTAGCGAAAATATCTCTTTCCATTCACAAGTTATAACCATTTTATAGCGCCACCAAGTGGCCAATTATCATGATTTTTTTTCACGTGACCTCAAAATGAGCCCATGAACATGTGTCCCAAGTTTTGCGAAAATATCTCTTTCTGTTCACAAGTTATAACCGTTTTATAGTGCCATCTAGTGGCCAATTGTTGCGATTTTTTTCAAGTGATCTCAGATTGAGCTCATGAAGATGTATCCCAAGGTTAGCAAAAAAATCTCTTTCCGTTCACAATTTATAATCATTTTAGTAAAAATGGCCCTGGTGCCATCAAAGATTTTGGTTCCCCTTATCGACCGTTAACTGAAATTTTGAATTTTTGGGATGATTATTGATTGTCGGACTCCAGAGAATAGTCTTGCAGTGGTTTGGTTCCGATCGGGCCAAAAACCTAGGAGAAGTCAGCAAAAATAGGTTTTTCAAAAAACTGCAATTTACTCTTGAAGGGCGAGCAAATCGGAGATAGCCATTTTGTCCGCCTTGAGCCACGGTTTCCAACGATATAAGACACTTGATCCTGGGACAAACAGTCTAAGAGTTATGAGTTAAGAGTTATAATTTTGAACTTTTGGTTGCTGTAGCGCCACCTCTGGGCCATTCGGGGTCATACTCTGATAGGTTGTCCCCAAACTGAGGCCTACCATCTGGCCAGGTTTCATGTCTCTAGGCCTTACGGTTTGGCCTGCACGATGCGTTTTACGAAACCTTACAATTACAATAGGGTTTCAGCATTTCATGCTTGAACCCCTAATTAGTTACTGTTGCTGTTTTTCTGAAGCTCCCAGCCATGCTTGCATGTCATATTGTTCCTTTTTGTGCTATATATAATGTAATACATTTATATATTATGTAATTTTACATACAATTCTTAGCTAGAAATTTTGATGGACAATGTTTTGCTTAAAAGCCTATAATAGGCTATTTGACAACTTACTTCATATAGTGTGACAACATGCATTGTATCATTTTATGTATTCATGTCCTGGGATACACCAGTAGCGTTTTTTTGAAGCCAAAACACAATTTATATATGTCTACACAAAAACTAACTTAAAATAAAGATACCCTGACTGCAAAGTGTGGCCGTCCTCCCCTACCGATGCACACTATTTGATCTGGTGGTTGCGCACCATTAGGACTGACTGTCGGTTTGAAAAGAAGAGAAGAAATCTTATTAGCGGCGCCGAATGAGGTGTTTCATTAATGTGAAGCGTCTGTGAATGCAAATGAGACACTGTTACCAAACGAATCTCTGATGTGCCTTATTTCCAGTAATACAACAGCTACTGTAACGCTAGTTTATGCAGCCACTGCTCATGTCTCTCAGCAGATCAGAGAAATTACAGAGGAACAAAGAGAGAGAAACCAGAAATTAGCTGTGGCTTTTGTGGATGAAACATGTAATTTACATTTTAATACCACCATTAAAAAATTCCACCAAAGTGATAAAAACTCATCGGCAAGCAGCAGCAGAAGTCAACGGCTATAAAAAGCTTAAGCTTGAAGCTAAATGTCAAATGTGTTTATACAGGTAGGCCTAACCATTAAAATGCACATCAGCATATTAGAAGGATTTCTGAAGCGTCATGTGACACTGAAGACTGGAGTAATGATGCTGATAGATCAGCTTTAACTTTAATATTTCACTATTTTTACTGTACTTTTGCTCCAATAAAGACAGCTTTGGTGAGCATGAGAGACTTCTTTCAAAAACATTAAAAATATCTTCCCAGCCCCAGACTTTTGAACAGTATAGAGCTGTTATGATCCGATCAATTCAAGCACCCTCGGGACATAAGCAGATAAATAATAAATACGGATAAATCTAGGGATGTCTGGGAAGTCAGGAGAGTATCTAAAATGGATCTAAATGGACAGTCTGAAAGCACTTCGGCCACAGCGCAAACACAAAACTTTGTAAAACATCTGCAAGGTTGTAAACACGCGCTTACGTTTATTCTTTGTTGTTAATGGATCAAATTAATAAATATGTTTCTGTCAGCAATGAACATCAGAACTACATCAGGACTGTGAAGTAATCAAGATTTAGCTCAGAGGCACGCTGTTGACGTTCCCCTCGCGTAATCATTTATGTAAGGCTTTTAAAAACGACTGACCTTATGCAATCTATCATTCTGAGATGAATAGCCTGTCAACACCCGATTTAATTGGGGTTTGCTTTCTGCTAATTTGCTTTTCAATCTAATCTAGAAGTATTAAGACATCACGATGTGAGAAAATCAAACAAGGAAATGTTTTAATTAAAAAAGATCAATGCAATGTCTGAATTCTGTACATAACCAAAAATGTGTGCCCATGCATGGACACTGAGTTGGCACAGCATGGCAAGAGCTTCCTCTTTCACTAAACAAGATAAACATCTAAGGCACTGGATCAATGCGGGCATGCGGATGTATCGATTACATGGAAAGTAGTAAACAGATCCCGGAGATGTCAGCTGCCTGACCGACAACCGTAAAAGAGAATTTCCAGCATCCCATATTCCAAAAAGGTCATTCATGATTTCATGACAATTATGAGGGTGAGCGCTTCCCTGGCAGGGTGTTTTCTAGCGGGCATTGTGTCAGCCGGCCTTGCAAAACAACAACTGACTGAATACCTCCGAGAAACAGAGATATACTGAACGCAGACAGCAAGATGAGCAAAGTAACATCTAAAAGACATTCAAGTGTCCCTTACAATAAAGAACTATGGTATTTTAAAAATATACCCTGAGTGCTACTTTTTGTTTTACACATTTTTGTGAAGATAGCAAAACGAATTATACTAACAAAAAGGTACAACCTTTTGTTTAACATGGTAACATTTTGTCCTCAAAGCTGATGCGTTAGAAGCAGGAAAAATGTAGCCTGACGTCGTCATACTCAATTCTAGTCAGAATATGAGTCTGATTCTGCTCCGTTGGGCTGTGATTATGGGGCGTGTTTCAACCGAACGAGGAAAGACCTCAATTGGATAGACCTACAACCAATCAGAGCAACGGAGCGACGCATAACGTTAGTTGCCAAATGTCAACAGAACTCAACTGCACGGTGTTGGCAAGTCCGCGGGTTGAAGCGACCCCAATTATGATATTTAGACCCAGGAATTACCCCCCAAACGCCATTTTTTTCTGGACCCATTGTTTTGGGCTAGTTTTGAGTTGCAACTGGGCGGGTTTTGTTGTGAAAACTTGTCAACCCTGTCTGCACGCACGCTGGAAGAAGTAGAAGAAGAAGACGATGAGTGTAAACGATATTTGCCGGTGTTGTAAAAATAATTTAAGGATACACAGAGTACTTACCAACATGATCATCATTTCTGAGAAAAATAGTGAAGGTGAATGCATATTCAAGTTCTCCGTTTAGGATTAGAACAAATTCAACCCAAGCTCTCTTTGGTGACGTGGATGATTACGTTACTGTTGATCATCTGTCCATCATCGTCTAAAGCCCGCCCTGACAATTTCATTGGTCTGAACAGTTTCTGTTCGGGCATAGTTGCTCCAGAACGGATCAATTCCAGACCTTTGTGGGCGGGGCTAAGTTCGGCTGGCATCCAGGCTAGGAAAAATGGGCAAGCGTAAGGATTTGAGCGAGTTTGACAAGGGCCAAATTGTGATGGCTAGACGACTGGGTCAGAGCATCTCCAAAACTGCAGCTCTTGTGGGGTGTTCCCGGTCTGCAGTTGTCAGTCTCTATCAAAAGTGCTCCAAGGAAGGACCAGTGGAGAACCGGCGACAGGGTCATGGGCGGCCAAGGCTCATTGATGCACGTGGGGAGAGAAGGCTCAAAGGATCAAAAAGACCCGGGCAGATTATAAGCACACAATCAGTTCTCTTACTCAACGCAGGAGAAATGGGCAGGAATAAAGATCTGAGCGACTTTGACAAGGGCAAAATCGTTATGGCAGGACGACTGGGTCTTAGAAGCGGGAGGGATCCTGGTCAGCAGTGCTGAGAATTTACCAACAGTGTCCTGATGAGGGTCAAACCACAAACTGGCGACAGGGTGTTGGACGCCCAAGGCTCATCGATGTGCGAGGGCAACAAAGGCTATCATGTCTGGTCGAAGGCAACAGAAGGTCTACTGTGGCACAAGAAGTCACATTAATGATGGTTATGGGAGGAATGTGTCACAACATGGGGGCTGTGTAGCCGCAGGCCAATCAGTGTGACTATGATGACCCTGACTACCGTTGAAAGCTCCTACAATGGGCACATGAGCGTCGGAACTGGACTTTCGGAGCAGTGGAAAAAAGGAGTCCCTTTTTCATTTACATCACATGGATGGACGGCAATGTACGCGTGCGCCATTTACCTGGGGAAGTGATGGTACCAAGGTCACTGTGGGACGAGGGCAAACGAGCGAGGGAGTGGGATGCTCTGGAAAATGTTTTGCTGGGTAGAAGAAGAAGACAATGAGTGTAAACGATATTTGCCGGTGTTCTAAAAATAACTTAAGGATACACAGAGTACTTACCAACATGATCATCATTTCTGAGAGAAATAGTGAAGGTGAATGCATATTCAAGTTCTCCGTTTAGGATTAGAACAAATTCAACCCAAGCTCTCTTTGGTGACGTGGATGATTACGTTACTGTTGATCATCTGTCCATCATCGTCTAAAGCCCGCCCTGACAATTTCATTGGTCTGAACAGCACCTGTTTGGGCATAGTTGCTCCAGAACGGATCAATTCCAGACCTTTGTGGGCGGGGCTAAGTTCGGCTGGCATCCAGGCTAGGAAAAATGGGCAAGCGTAAGGATTTGAGCGAGTTTGACAAGGGCCAAATTGTGACGGCTAGACGACTGGGTCAGAGCATCTCCAAAACTGCAGCTCTTGTGGGGTGTTCCCGGTCTGCAGTGGTCAGTCTCTATCAAAAGTGCTCCAAGGAAGGAACAGTGGAGAACCGGCGACAGGGTCATGGGCGGCCAAAGCTCATTGATGCACGTGGGGAGAGAAGGCTCAAAGGATCAAAAAGACCCGGGCAGATTATAAGCACACAATCAGTTCTCGTACTCAATGCAGGAGAAATGGGCAGGAATAAAGATCTGAGCGACTTTGACAAGGGCAAAATCGTTATGGCAGGACGACTGGGTCTTAGAAGTGGCAGGGATCCTGGTCAGCAGTGCTGAGAATTTACCAACAGTGTCCTGATGAGGGTCAAACCACAAACTGGCGACAGGGTGTTGGACGCCCAAGGCTCATCGATGTGCGAGGGCAACAAAGGCTATCCTGTCTGGTCGAAGGCAACAGAAGGTCTACTGTGGCACAAGAAGTCACATTAATGATGGTTATGGGAGGAATGTGTCACAACATGGGGGCTGTGTAGCCGCAGACCAATCAGTGTGACTATGATGACCCTGACTACCGTCGAAATCTCCTACAATGGGCACATGAGCGTCGGAACTGGACTTTCGGAGCAGTGGAAAAAAGGAGTCCCGTTTTCATTTACATCACATGGACGGACGGCAATGTACGCGTGCGCCATTTACCTGGGGAAGTGATGGTACCAAGGTCACTGTGGGACGAGGGCAAGCGAGCGAGGGAGTGGGATGCTCTGGAAAATGTTTTGCTGGGTAGAAGAAGAAGACAATGAGTGTAAACGATATTTGCCGGTGTTGTAAAAATAACTTAAGGATACACAGAGTACTTACCAACATGATCATCATTTCTGAGAGAAATAGTGAAGGTGAATGCATATTCAAGTTCTCCGTTTAGGATTAGAACAAATTCAACCCAAGCTCTCTTTGGTGACGTGGATGATTACATTACTGTTGATCATCTGTCCATCATCGTCTAAAGCCCGCCCTGACAATTTCATTGGTCTGAACAGCACCTGTTTGGGCATAGTTGCTCCAGAACGGATCAATTCCAGACCTTTGTGGGCGGGGCTAAGTTCGGCTGGCATCCAGGCTAGGAAAAATGGGCAAGCGTAAGGATTTGAGCGAGTTTGACAAGGACCAAATTGTGACGGCTAGACGACTGGGTCAGAGCATCTCCAAAACTGCAGCTCTTGTGGGGTGTTCCCGGTCTGCAGTGGTCAGTCTCTATCAAAAGTGCTCCAAGGAAGGACCAGTGGAGAACCGGCGACAGGGTCATGGGCGGCCAAGGCTCATTGATGCACGTGGGGAGAGAAGGCTCAAAGGATCAAAAAGACCCAGGCAGATTATAAGCACACAATCAGTTCCCGTACTCAATGCAGGAGAAATGGGCAGGAATAAAGATCTGAGCGACTTTGACAAGGGCAAAATCGTTATGGCAGGAACGACTGGGTCTTAGAAGCGGGAGGGATCCTGGTCAGCAGTGCTGAGAATTTACCAACAGTGTCCTGATGAGGGTCAAACCACAAACTGGCGACAGGGTGTTGGACGCCCAAGGCTCATCGATGTGCGAGGGCAACAAAGGCTATCCTGTCTGGTCGAAGGCAACAGAAGGTCTACTGTGGCACAAGAAGTCACATTAATGATGGTTATGGGAGGAATTTGTCACAACATGGGGGCTGTGTAGCCGCAGACCAATCAGTGTGACTATGATGACCCTGACTACCGTCGAAAGCTCCTACAATGGGCACATGAGCGTCGGAACTGGACTTTCGGAGCAGTGGAAAAAAGGAGTCCCGTTTTCATTTACATCACATGGACGGACGGCAATGTACGCGTGCGCCATTTACCTGGGGAAGTGATGGTACCAAGGTCACTGTGGGACGAGGGCAAGCGAGTGAGGGAGTGGGATGCTCTGGAAAATGTGGAAAACCCTGGATCCGGCCATTCATGTGCATGTCAATTTGACACATATGACAATGGTGTTCCTTGGTGGAAGTGTCTCTTTCAGTAGGATAATGCACCCTGCCACACTGCACACATTGATCAGGAATGGTTTGAGGAACTTGATGAACAGTTCAAGGTGCTGACCAGGCCTCCAAATTCCCCAGATCTCAATCCAATTGAGCACCTGTGGGATGTACTGGACCAACAGGTTTGATCAACGGCAGCTCCACCTCACACCAGTACCTTCTGCTGACATCTTGGTGACAGAGACCACAGGACACCTTCAGGACTCTTGGCGGGTCGGCACTGTTTTGGCAGCACATGAGGATCAACACCATATAAGCAGTATGTGTATGTGTGTGTGTGTGTGGCCCATTGCAGATTGAAAGCCCAATTATTAGTTTTTTTCTCAGAGGTGGTCCACATAAAAGCTGTCTGTCCTAATGACTGTAATGAATCACAGTGTTTCAGTCTTGGTAGTTGATGAGAATGACTTTGAAGTGATTAGCAGCCGGGCTGAAGGTCAGTCTAGTTGGTTGGCATAGGAACACAAACATCTAAAGCTGCCTTCCTCCCTATCCTTGCCTCTCGCCCAGTTGTTCAGAGATGTCACACTGAACGCTGGCAACCGCACAGAACCAAAAACAGATCCACAGCTTTGAAGGGGTCCTATTATGCTTTTTTACATTCATCTTTCTTTAGTGTAATGTTGCTGTTTGAGCAAGTTTCAAAGCACAAAGTCCCTCCAGCGGGAGTTCTTCTCTATATCAGTGTTTCTGAACTCCCTGTTTTCTTCCGGGAACAAACACGTCACAATATTCCTCATTTAAACAATGAATATGCAGAATAAAGGGGCGGGGCCTGGTTGAGTACTAACTCAAAATAGTAGTGTGTTGAAACTGGTGGTTATGGCAAGGGACGGGACATATCCCAAACACACGCAAAGCACTTGACCGATCACAACACACTGCTCCAGTCAACCAATCAGAGCACATTGTGCTTTCAGAAGGAGGGGCTTCATAGAGACAGGAACTAAACAGAGCGTTACTGACAGACTGGGAAGAGAGGAGCCGCAACAATGGAGAATCTGGGGAAATAATCAACATTCAAGCAGGAAAACCTGTTCTAGTAGAACCCAAAAACAACATCACGACTTTGTAAAAGGGCAAAATAAGTCCCCTTTAACAAGAGTACAGATGCACTCTTTATCCATAACAGAGATGTAGTTTATCCAATCTTTTTTCTTTGTCATGGCTGAGTTACTACAGAAACACATGTGGAAAGGACACTGCCTACCCCTCAACTTTGTTAACAAACCTATTTATAATCTCCTAATAGCTACAAGAGCATCAATTGAACTGATGTATCCAATCCACGTTACTTTACATACAATACGAAAAAATGCAGCCTTGCTGAGTATCTTCAAAAACATCTTTCTCATCCGACTTTTAGATTGCACAGTGTTACAATCATGCAAAAAATTGCCATATTTTTGTAATGATATTGCAACATGGTATTGAGGAAATGTACACCTCTAGCCAAACATGTGAAGACAAGCGCTTGAGAGGTTTAATTGTGTATCTACATTCCATTTCCCACAGTAAGAATGCTTCCAAACTTGCCCAAACAAAACAAACCAGGCAAACATGCACCAGATCAAATAATCCACAACAGGTTGAATGGTGCATGCCACAAACTCAGCTCATGCATAAATACATAAAGAACCTATATCGCCAGCCACTTTATCCCAGAACACAGGGCCGACTCACCGCAAAAGAAGCCTCTCAGCGGATGGATGAGAGAGAAGAAAACTCTGAGTGCGTCACGCATCACTCCAGGGAAGGGTTGCACCTGGGAATAAATGCGATGCACAAAATAAAAACGGCCCATCAGAAGAACCTGAGAAGCTAAACGCCCCACAAAGGGAAATATTAGTTGCTTCTCCACAATATTAATGCAAAAAATAAAGAACACGCACACTGCATTAAACATCTTTTTAATTGTTCTATACAAATAAAAATGACTTATTCTACTTCCTTAATGCACATTCCTGGGGCCCGTTCTTCGTACCTCTAGCCTGACGTCGTCATACTCAATTCTAGTCAGAATATGAGTCTGATGCTGCTCCGTTGGGCTGTGATTATGGGGCGTGTTTCAACCGAACCAGGAAAGACCTCAATTGGATAGACCTACAACCAATCAGAGCAACGGAGCCACGCATAACGTTAGTTGTCAAATGTCAACAGAACTCAACTGCACTGTGTTGCCAAGTCCGCGGGTTGAAGCGACCCCAATTATGTGATATACAGACCCAGGAATGCGAAATTTAGCAGCCGTGCCAAAATAACACATATTTTACCCCCCAAATGCCTTTTTTTTTTACGGAGAACCCCCCCGGAAAGCTATTGGGCTTGTTTTTGGATAGTTTTGAGTAGCAGTTGGGTGAGTTTTGCTGTAAAAACTTGGCAACCGTCTGTGCACGCTGGAATAAGTCACGTTAGAAGAAGAAGATGAGTGTAAACGATCTTTGCCGGTGTTGTAAAAAAGAATTTAAGGATACACAGAGTACTTACCAACACCATCATCATTACTGAGAGAAATAGTAAAGGTGAACGCATATACCAACAAGTTCTCCGTTTAGGATTAGAACAAATTCAACCCAAGCGCCTTTGATGACGTGGATGATTACGTTACTGTTGATCATCTGTCCATCATCGTATAAAGCCCGCCCTGACAATTTCATTGGTCCGAACAGTTTCTGTTCGGGCATAATTACTCCTCTATGGATCAAGTCCAGACCGAACTGCCCGTGCAAAAAAAATTGTGGGCGGGGCTAAGTTCGTCTGGCATCCAGGCTATCGTACCTCGCTAACTCAGTTAGCTGGATATGATCTTGTATTGTTTGGTTCTTCGACGCTCATCCTGGACTTGCTGTCATAGCAACAGGTCCGTAAGCTTAAACCTGCTCGCGAGCGGCTTATTTCATGTAAACAGGATTAGATCGCATCTTGAGGTGATACTTAAAATCTGTCCCAGCCACTGCTACTTTATTACAAGAGTTCATTACTGAACCAGGGGCAATAATAATAATAATATACAAATTTTAAATTGTATATGTATATGAGAATGTATATAATGTTGTGTATAATACTATAGACACAGCCACTTGATTGAGGGATTTATTTGTGATGGAATAATTACTTTATAATTTTATTGGAGGTTTGCACACATGTTGTACAGTTAATCTGAGCCGTGCATTGATTTAAGTGATGACGGATATTATGGGATGGCTTGATGCAGCGCAGGAGATGCAGAGAATTTAATCTTGACCCTTAAGAAACTTTAATACTGTCACGTTACAAATCTGCTTCAAATTGAATTACAACATTGAAATAAAAATGTAAAGGGTGTACAAATACTGTATAAAATCGTGAATATAAATAATTGGTAATCATGTAAAAAAAAAACATTTATCATTGATCTATTATAACTTTTATGTTGGTTTGGTCGTTTAGCTGTTTCCTTATCAAGGTCCAGATATTCGTGGGTTTTTTTGTGTAATTTGCCAAGTTTTTTGCCAGGTGGCTTTTTTAATTATATGATGTCATTACGTTGCTGTCTTGACGCCAGCCAATCGCTGCATTGCTGATCATGGTTTCGAGTATCCATGCATCTGCCCTCTTCAGGGAAAACAAGAATGCGCAGTGATCTTAGATCATTTAATCCAGATATTTAAATCCAATCCGCAAATTTGTTTGAAGAACCAAATTAGCCAGACATCAGTTATCATGATTAAAAGATCTGGGATCTGTCAAATCATCTCAGATGCATTAAGCGAAGTACGAAGAACGGACCCCTGTTCTTTTCTTAAGCAATACCCTATTTATTTCTCATTGAATATCCTAGAATTCACTCAGAAATACGTCAGAGAAGTAAAATGTCTCATGTTTCCTTTAAATTCATGATGAATTCAATCAGCGACAGCTCTTCTCTGATGACGACCTGTCACTCACATGAGATCCACCAATAGCAAACCACAAGCAATCACTCGGATATACATCACAATAGGGAAGAAGAGACGATCGCAACTTCCGTTTTATGCCTTCTTCTCAGGCCCTGTCCCAAATGACACACTTCCTGTGCACTTGCGGTCTTGTGGACTTACAAGGGCCGCAAGTGCACAAGTCCATTAAGTCCACAAGACTGTGTCCAATTTGTCATTTTAAAGGGTTAGTTCACCCAAAAAATGCAAATTAGCCCATGATTTACTCACCCTTAAGTCATCTATGTGTATATGACGTTCTTCTTTCAGACGAATAAAATCAGAGTTATATTTAAAAAGTCCTGCTAATCCAAGCTTTATAATGGCATTTCATAATGGTTGGGTCATTTTTGAAGTCCATAAAAGTGCATCTATCCATCTTATAACTGCTCCACATTAACCGGGGGGTTAATGAAGGCCGTCTGAAGTGAAGTGGCGCGTTTGTGTAAGAAAGATATCCATGTTTAAAACTCTGTAGTCTAAAATAACTAGCTTCCGGCAGTCAGCGGCACACGAGTCGACTTGCACTAAAAGAATAACCCCCAACGCTACGTTTTGGTCTATCCTTTGCACTTCTGCGTTCGTCAATACGCATTCGTCAATGGTTCAAGTGTCAAGGGTTACTCTTTTAGCGCAAGCGACTCACGTACCACTGATCGGCGGAAAGCTAGTTATTTTAGTCTATAAAGTTTTAAATATGGATATTTTTCTTACACAAACACATCACTTTGCTTCAGAAGGCCTTTATTAACCCCCAGAGTCGTGTGGAGCAGTTTTATGATGGATAGATGCACTTATGATTTATAGATGTTCTTTTATAATGGATAGATGCACTTTTATGATGGACGGATGCACTTTTATGATTTATAGATGTTCTTTTATAATGGATAGATGCACTTTTATGATGGACGGATGCACTTTTATGATTTATAGATGTTCTTTTATAATGGATAGATGCACTTTTATGATGGACGGATGCACTTTTATGATGGACGGATGCACTTTTATGATGGATGGATGCACTTTTATGATGGACGGATGCACTTTTATGATGGACTGATGTACTTTTATGATGGACGGATGCACTTTTATGATGGACGGATGCACTTTTATGATGGATGGATGCACTTTTATGATGGATAGATGCACTTTTATGATTTATAGATGTTCTTTTATAATGGATAGATGCACTTTTATGATGGACGGATGCACTTTTATGATGGACGGATGCACTTTTATGATGGATAGATGCACTTTTATGATGGATAGATGCACTTTTATGATGGACTGATGCATTTTTATGATGGACGGATGCACTTTTATGATGGGCGGATGCACTTTTATGATGGATGGATGCACTTTTATGATGGACAGATGCACTTTTATGATGGATGGATGCACTTTTATGATGGACAGATGCACTTTTATGATGGACGGATGCACTTTTATGATTTATAGATGTTCTTTTATAATGGATAGATGCACTTTTATGATGGACGGATGCAATTTTATGATGGACGGATGCACTTTATGATGGACTTGAGGGTGAGTAAATCATTTTTGGGTGAACTAACCCTTTAAGTTTCAGAAGGGTGCTCGCAAGCTCTCCCTTTGCGTCCAATGACTTCTACTCAACAGTCAAAGCAGCATTACGTCACATAACTGACGTAAGGAAGATCGCAAGGACTCTGGGCTCCATTTGGGACAGAGCCTCAGATGTTTCATCTCACATGTGACTCCTCCATCCACATATGTGGGTTATATTCCTATACTCTTACTGTATGTCTACTCTGCTGCATCATTTAGTTATATTTGCATTAGGAGAAACATCTGACACAAGCAATGCCATCAGAGCCAGACCAGCGCCACCCTCCATGTCTCCTGATGTTGGCTAGTGTGTGATATAATGCCCGTCCTGATGACTTTGTGACCTATTGAGTGACGCTGTCAGAGCTTTTGGCAGCGGTGAGATAGGAAGGCTATCACTCCAGACGGGTATCGATCACTCACCCCTCAACAGACAATCTATGGCTCAGAATAGCTGGAGTAGCAGTTCAACCGGACGCATTTGCATATCTTCACATCAGATCAATATCTCAAATTCATTGTGAATACAAATGGGAATATCTGTGCACATTAGCTGAATCAGAATACAACATACCATTTTTAAAAACCTGAGAATGAAATAGTGATTTACAGTTACACTAACATGAACTAATGATGAACACAGCATTCATAAATCTTAGGTAATGTTAATTTCAAGATTTACTAATGCATTATTAAAAGCAAAAGGTCTCTGTTAACATGAATCAATGCTTGTGATCTATCATGAGCAAACGATGAACAATTGTATTTTTATTAACTAACATTAACAAAGATGGATAAATTCTGTACACTTCGGTATTAGTTAATTTTGGTAAATTCATAATTGCAAATGGTTGCTGAATTTAAAAAAAATCCTATAGATGTCTATTGATAATGCTCTGAGTCTGAGAACAATATTGAGAAACTTAAAATGTCAGTTAAAAATAAAACTATTATGGTCAGCATCAATATAAAAGGTTTATATTGATAATAAACCTAAAGTACTGTATATTGTATTGTATATTGATAATACAATATAAAGGTTTAAACAGAAATGTATATCACTTGTATTGATAGAAAACAAACTGTAACTCAAATTTGTGTCACAATATTTCTAATTTGGCATGAATGAAAATAGATGTCTGTTTAATAGGTACAACTTACATTAACTCTCATGTTTTGTGTTTTTTTTTTTTTTTTGTCATCTGGTGATGTTTTGTAAAGCATGGCTTTTTTAAAGTATTAAACTCTCAGGCAAGGCTTTTTAAAACCAAAATTAAAACCAAAACTTTCCTAATTATTTTTGCATTATTTAATCCAATTAAACAACAATGCTCTGCACACTGAACACATTCAGAGTAAACAAATGACTCCAGCTATGGGTTTTCACACGAATTTACACACTGTATGGCCTCAGTAAAAACTCACTCTTGCTGTAAATGAATGTTCATGCTTCATCTGTACAGCAGGCAGCAGCAGCACACATTATAACAATGAGAGTTTGGCAGATTCATGTAACTCACGTTTCCTGTCTTTGCTGCAGCAAATGTCCCTCTTGCCATCTAGTGGCGACACGTGAAGATACAGCGGGCCGGGCTCATGATTCAACAACACGCTCCCTCTGAAACCCCGCCCTACACAAGACGTCTCAGCCACTCAGATGTCGGGCATCAAATGATTGACAGCCAGAGAGCGGTTCTGATTCGCTGTCAGTGATGTCTAAAGACACGTATTTTAGTGATAGATGTCAGGTAGCAGAGACGTATTTTGTGTGGTATTCCAAATGTAAGTGCTTTAAAAGATCAGAGGAGATCATTACTTAAAGAAACCACGGAAAAAGCTGTTATATCAGTGTGGTCTGACTTACTGACAGCCAACCCTGCTTCTAAACATATCACCTAAATAACTCACATTAAAGCTACACTGTGTAACTTTTTTAGTTTATTCTTAGCTAAAAACACTTAGTTCTTTCAAAAATATATGTGCTCATTAATGTATATTTACTTCTTTCAAGTAATAAAGTATTCTCGTAAGTTTATAATATGCCATTGAAAATACATACGGGTAAGGGGTTCGATTGGGGGTCGCCATGTTGCCCCTCCATCTTGAAACTACATTAGCCAAAGAGGGACATACCCGTAAATTCAAGCTTCACCTTTCGCGTTTTAACACTCTGTAACGAGTAGGAAAATAGTGTGGCCCCTTTAAGAGCGTTCGCCCCGGTTGGAGCGCCTGCGTTCTGTGTGTGTGTGTGTGTGTGTGTGTGTGTGTGTGTGTGTGTGTGTGTGTGTGTGTGTGTGTGTGTGTGTGTGTGTGTGTGTGCACTGCGCATCGAGCTCCCATGTGTACAGATTATTTTCTGTCTTGCTAACATTAATTTATTTTTGTTTTGTTGGGTAATGCTGTGGACGGAAGTGGAGTTTGTGCCGGACTCTTGTGGGGGTTCCGCGGGGAATAAAGTGCGGGCTGTTTGATGTCAATCGCCTCCGTGTTTGCATCGACTCCAGTTGCGTTGAGTGAGCTATCCGTATTTTTACCCGGACACACGCGTTCTCGATGGCGAATGTGAAGAGGGGGATTGCTGGATCGAACTGGAAGCCATGTTAATCTTGGACTAAATCGGCCACCGTAGGAGTTAAAACGAAATCGGAATTGGGAGGAAAAGAAACTAATATTTACTGGATGGTCATATACCCTTTCACCGCTAGATGGGGGAAAATATCACACAGTGTAGCTTTAAAGAAAACATCAACAACAGGAAGAAAAAGCATGCATGCTCATTTGATTTGAATTTGTATTAACAAAAAAAGTAGGCTACTTTTTTGGACGTATAGTCATTTTTAAAAGTTTTAAAACCCATTACTGAGTTCTCTTTAGTGTCTTATTGAGCTTAAACGGACAAATACACACAAAATTATGACAAAATGCTGGTTTTGGTGAGTATTCTCGTAGGTCTTAATGGAGGTAAAATAAAAAGTCTTAATGAACGTAAACAGTTCGGAGAATATCTGATGTGTCAGATCAGTGCATTTGGTCTTAAAGTGACAGTGGCTTATACCTGCTGCTGTCATTAATGTAATCCTCATGGTTTATCCTTCTTTTGAACACGAAAGAAGATAATTTAACCCTCATCCTTCCCTCGGGTCATTTTGACCCGAAACTCATTTTTCATTTTTTAATAAGTGTTCATCTGAGTGGACTTTAACCACGAATACACAAAAAAATTGACTGGATTCGACGAGTTTTGTGGTTGAAATTTTAAAAAGTAACAAATCCTTCCCTCGTGGGTCTTATGGTGCGTTCACACCGGACGCGATTCGCGCGAGTGATTTACATGTTAAGTCAATGCAGAGACGCGAAATGGCATTCTGCGGCGCGATTCGCGCGAATGAGGCGGCGAGATTTGCGCGATTGAGGCGGCGCGAATGACGCGAATTGAGCGTTTTGAACGCGCGATTCGCGCGATTCTCAAGTTGAAAAATCGGAACTTTGGCGGATATTTCGCGCCGCGTTAACCAATCACGAGCTTGCTCTAGTAGTGACGCATCTACAAGCGGAGGCAGAAATCCAAACAACAATGGAGGACAAGATAACCGTGGCCGTATGTGGATACCCGGAGCTGTATGATACATCATCCTATCACTACAGGAACAGGAATAAAAAGAATAAAAAGGATCTTGCTTGAAAGAAAGTGAATTATTGTGAGTTATTGTGAGCCAAGTGAGCCATTTCACAACGAGACAGGAGCAGAAAAAAAAGAGCCAGAGCCAGCGGCAAATGTGAGAAGGACTATCCGAGGAAAGGCGGGTCTCGCCGGGTAAACGAGCGCTGGGCGCCGCCGATCCCCTGGATCTCACAACTCCGAAAACGGCAGATTAAATAGGCACTCTTTTTATAAATTAACCACAGATTTGAGCTTTAAACAACTATATTATCGCCTGAAAAAGTCTTTAAACTACGTTTTGTCACACATTAATAGTAGTATTTTTTAACAAAAAAGACGTCAAGTGACCATATAGGCTCATATAGGGCAGAAGCCCCTCCCATGACGCGAATTCGCGTCTGTTGTGTAGTTGTCACACGCGAATTTCACGCGCGAATGAAGCGAGTAAACTCAAAATGTTCAAGCATCCACCTTCGCGCGATTAGCGCGAATTATTCGTGCGAATCGCATCCGGTGTGAACGCCACATTAGGAATGAATGGAATGCGATGAATGCTTCAGTACACATAGCCTAAAAATTCCAAAACTTTACCCAAAAATGATTTTATGACGTCTACATGTGTATCTGAATCATAGATCGTAAAAAAATATGGATGACGCGACTTCATTCGCTTCCGCTGAAGAAAAGTGAAGCCTCCGGAGGTCCGAATGTGGCACTGACATCTTGCGCAGATTTGGGACCGGAGTCTGCACAGTAGAAAACAGGAAGTAGAGCCGCGATATCAAAAGCCCGCCCACACTCTCACAGATGCAGAACAAATCATTATGTCAGTGTGAAATAAACAGTGATGGAAATGTAGAAATAAAAGCTAAAGCTCCAATCTCCTCCTGAAAATACCCCCAAAAAGTCTGTTAGTGCCTCAGTGACAACTTCACTCAGAGAAGTGTTGTCAATCATGACGTCAAATGACTAACTAAAACTAAACTTATTTAAAAAAACGAACACTTGAAATTAAATCAGCGTGATAAAAACTGCCTAAAATGACAGAAACCAATTTTTAGTTTGTCTCGCGTCAATTAGAATACACGGAGGGGCGGGGCAAGAATCATGAAATATCATGTGTTTTTTTTTCCCCCACAAGAGGTCAGCAAAGATACCCAATGTGAGATATTTTGAGCTGAATTAAAAGTTATGCATGAAATTGTTATTTTTAAGTTGAAAGAATGAGAAGAATGTGTTTAAATTATTATTTATTTATTATTTACTGATAAAATTTAGTAATTTAAAGGTAAATAAAATAAATCTCCAAAAAAATTGCATTAAAAAATAGAAAAAATATTATCAAAACTAAATTAAATAAGCTTTCTAGACCCACGAGGGAAGGATTTGTTACAAAGTGCGAGGGAGGGATGAGCTTTTCTGTCAAATTACACTTCAAATCGCATTTCCTGTCAGCATTTGACATTTCCCCTCTCAAACGGTGAATTTACTGTATATACAATGCAAAATGTTTCACACTGGACATGTTTCCTAACAGCGAATCTGAATTACAAGTGTGTAACATTCCTTACCCCAGGGTTAAACGCAGTGTTTAGAATGACGATAACAGATAACAGTATTAACCCCGGGTTATCATCATTCTAAACCCACAACATTAATCCCGGGTGATCGTCGTTCTAAACCCGGTATCAACCTAGGGTTATCAGCATTCTAAACCCCGGTATTAACCCTGGGTTATCGGCATTCTAAACCCTGGTATTAACCCCGGGTTATCAGCATTCTAAACCCCAGTATTAACCCTGGGTTATCGGCATTCTAAACCCTGGTATTAACCCCGGGTTATCATCATTCTAAACCCACAATATTAATCCCGGGTGATCGTCGTTCTAAACCCGGTATCAACCTAGGGTTATCAGCATTCTAAACCCCAGTATTAACCCCGGGTTATCGGCATTCTAAACCCTGGTATTAACCCCGGGTTATCAGCATTCTAAACCCCAGTATTAACCCTGGGTTATCGGCATTCTAAACCCTGGTATTAACCCAGGATTATCGTTGTTCTAAACCCCGGTATTAATCCCGGGTTATCGTCGCTCTAAACCCCGGTATTAACCCTGGGTTATCAGCATTCTAAACCCTGGTATTAACCCTGGGTTATCATCATTCTAAACCCTGGTATTAACCCAGGATTATCGTTGTTCTAAACCCCGGTATTAATCCCGGGTTATCGTCGCTCTAAACCCCGGTATTAACCCTGGGTTATCAGCATTCTAAACCCTGGTATTAACCCAGGGTTATCGTCGTTCTAAATCCCGGTATTAACTTTGGGTTATCGTCATTCTAAACCCCGGTATTAACCCAGGGTTATTGTCGCTCTAAACCCCGGTATTAACCCAGGGTTATTGTTGCTCTAAACCCCAGTATTAACCCAGGGTTATTGTTGCTCTAAACCCCGGTATTAACCCAGGGTTATTGTTGCTCTAAACCCCGGTATTAACCCAGGGTTATCGTCGTTCTAAACCCCGGTATTAACTTCGGGTTATCATCATTCTAAACCCCGGTATTAACCCCGGGTTATCATCATTCTAAACCCCGGTATTAACTTCGGGTTATCAGCATTCTAAACCCTGGTATTAACCCCGGGTTATCATCATTCTAAACCCCGGTATTAACGCAGGGTTATCGTCATTCTAAACCCCAGTATTAACCCCGGGTTATCTATAGAAGTCAATGGGTGCCGTCAATAGTCTTACTGTCTTATTTAACATTATTTATTACAATAGAATTTATTTATTTTTGTTGTGGGGCCAGTGATGATTTTGACAGTGCAAGTAACCTGTAAACTCTAGCATTGAGATCTGTGTTTTTATATAGAGTCCCTTTTAAAGAGCTGTTTCTTTTGCTATAAAATAAAGTTTCAAAATCTGTACGGGGGGGGGGGGGGGGGGGAATAATATAATGTTAAAACTCCTGCCCATCAGGAATGTCTCTTGGCCAACCTTACATCTCAAAGCTAGAGCCAGGTCTGCATACTAAATTCTTTTATATTGTCCAAAACTGTTTATTTTTGTTAGTAATGATGGCCTGGACAGCAATTCAAGCATTGTGTTTGAGCACATCCTGTCTGAGCACTTGCTTTAAGAGCCCTTCTTTGAGCCGAGAGCATTTTGGCCTTCATTACCAGCTTTCCATCTGCCAGGTGAGAGAAAGAAACAATTACTGTAATGTGCTTTCTGAATCTACGACAGCATACAACCACATTTCTATGCTAATGTTCACTTTTGGTGAGGCCTTGACTGTTGTTTTGGTACTTTGATTTGTTTACAAGAATAAAAGCGGGCTGATCTAACAGTTTAGAAAGCCGTCTCAGAGAAACAAACATCAAGTTTACACATTCAGGAGCAGTGTTTTCATACGAGGAAAGAATGATTCACACAGTAAATGTTGCATAAATGTTTACCGTAGTGCAATAACTTCCTTTCACAGCATGATATCAAAATATTTCTTTGTTTCCTATGAACATTACATACAATATAAAGGTTTAAACAGAAATGTATATCACTTGTATTAACAGAAAACAAACTGTAACTCAAATTTGTGTCAAAATATTTCTAATTTGGCATGAATGAAAATAGATTTCTGTTTAATAGGTACAACTTACATTAACTCTCATGTTTTGTGGGGTTTTTTTTGTCATCTGGTGATGTTTTGTAAAGACTTTCCGTGGCTGAATGATCGATATGCACAACTGTACTCATTTTCATTCACGTCACATCAAATATGGCGCTCACTCTGTCAGAGGTCCACTGCAGTTTAGTTAATACAAAATCAATATACTTGAGATTGGATTAAATGTCAGCTGGAGTAAAAATGTCTCTTCTTTTAACTAGGCTATTTAATTCTCAGACGAGGCTCTATCTCAGACGTAGTCGGAATGCGCCGTTCCCCGTCCATCTTCTGAATATAATGTAGATCAGAAGAATGACACATGTAGCTAAAGTCGTTCCAAACACACCGCCGTTCAACCACTTCCTGTAAAACACACAATCACAGCAGTTATTTATCTAAATAATAACATTTTCATTTAGATTTTTGGGAGAACTGTTCCTTTAACAATTGATCTGCTTTAGGGTTTTTACACTGCGATAAACCCCGGGTCACCATCGTTCTAAACCTCACTTTTAATCTAGGGTAAAGGAATGTCCCTGCTAACAATGTTTGGTTCCCAGGCGTTCCTGTAATGTTCCTAAAACATTCATTTGTAACGTTTGTTTGCTGTGTCAGTGTCATTGATCAGATGAATGCAGCACGCAATGTTTACATAAAAGCTCTAGCACTGCGCACCCTCGTTCCTTAACCCAGGGTTAAACGCAGTGTTTAGAACGACGAAAACCTGGGGTTAAGTACAGTGTGAAAAGCCCTAGGGTTAACTATTTCAAATGTGATAAGCCCTTTTGGCCATTTACCATCATCGTTCTGAACCCTAGTATTAACCCAGGGCTATTGTCATTCTAAACCCACAGTATTAACCCCGGGTTATCATCGTTCTAAACCGCCAGTATTAAACCCGGGTTATCGTCGTTCTAAACCCCGGTATTAACCAAGGGTTATCGGCATTCTAAACCCCAGTATTAACCCCTGGGTTATCTGCGTTCTAAACCCAAGTATTAACCCCAGGTTATCTGCGTTCTAAACCCCCAGTATTAAACCCGGGTTATCGTCGTTCTAAACCCCGGTATTAACCCAGGGTTATCGGCATTCTAAACCCCAGTATTAACCCTGGGTTATCTGCGTTCTAAACCCAAGTATTAACCCCGGGTTATCGTCGTTCTAAACCACCAGTATTAAACCCGGGTTATCGTCGTTCTAAACCCCGGTATTAACCAAGGGTTATCTGCATTCTAAACCCCAGTATTAACCCTGGGTTATCTGCGTTCTAAACCCAAGTATTAACCCCAGGTTATCTGCGTTCTAAACCCCCAGTATTAAACCCGGGTTATCGTCGTTCTAAACCCCGGTATTAACCCAGGGTTATCGGCATTCTAAACCCCAGTATTAACCCTGGGTTATCTGCGTTCTAAACCCAAGTATTAACCCCGGGTTATCGTTGTTCTAAACCGCCAGTATTAAACCCGGGTTATCGTCGTTCTAAACCCCGGTATTAACCCCTGGGTTATCTGCGTTCTAAACCCAAGTATTAACCCCGGGTTATCGTCGTTCTAAACCCCCAGTATTAAACACAGGTTATCGTCGTTCTAAACCCAGGTTATCGTCGTTCTAAACCCCGGTATTAACCCAGGGTTATCGGCATTCTAAACCCCAGTATTAACCCTGGGTTATCTGCGTTCTAAACCCCAGTATTAACCCCAGGATATCTGCGTTCTAAACCCCCGTATTAACCCCGGGTTATCGTCCTTCTAAACCCCAGTATAAACCCCAGGCTATCACCATTCTAAACCCCAGTATTAACCCCGGGTTATCTGCGTTCTAAACCCCAGTATTAACCACGGGTTATCGTCATTCTAAACCCCGGTATTAACCCTGTGCTATCACCATTCTAAACCACGGTATTAATCCCGGGCTATGACCATTCTAGACCACAGTATTAACCCCAGGTTAGCGTCGTTCTAAATCCTGGTATTAACCCTGGGTTATTGTCATTCGAAATCCCGGTGTTAATCCCAGATTATCTGCATTCTAAACCCTAGTATTAACCCTGGGTTCTCGTCGTTCTAAATCCTGGTATTAATCCCGGATTATCTGCGTTCTAAACCCTGGTATTAACCCCGGGTTCTCGTCGTTCTAAATCCCTGTATTAATCCCGGGTTATTGTCGTTCTAAATCCCGGTATTAATCCCGGATTATCTGCGTTCTAAACGCTGGTATTAACCCCGGGTTCTCGTCATTCAAAATCCAGATATTAACCCCTGGTTATTGTCATTCTAAACCCCAGTATTAACCCTGGGTTATCTGCCTCCTAAACCCCGGTATTAACCCTGTGTTATCGTCATTCTAAACCCCGGTATTAACCCTGGGCAATCACCATTCTAAACCACTGTATTAACCCCGGGCTATCGCCATTCTAAATCCCGGTATTAACCCTGGGTTATTGCCGTCCTAAATCCTGGTATTAATCCCGGATTATCCTTGTCCTAAACCTCGGTATTGACCCCGGGTTATCGTCATTCTAAACCCCGGTATTAACCCAGGGCAATCACCATTCTAAACCAATGTATTAACCCCAGGTTATCGCCGTTCTAAATCCCGGTATTAACCCTGGGTTATTGTCGTTCTAAATCCTGGTATTAATCCCAGATAATCCTTGTCCTAAACCTCGGTATTAACCCTGGGTAATGGAATGTTTCACACTTGTAATTCAGAAGCAGTGTTAGCACTGCTTTTCACCCGGGGTTATGAAACCCTGCTCCAGAGCAGGATTAGAGATTTTCGTGTTTAACCCTGCATTGCGATGCCAAACATGTGCTGTGTGAAATGATGCAGTGTTATAATGTTAAGGCTAGATGTTTAGCAATTTACAGCCAAACATGTGCCTCATATTAACCCCTCATATAATAACTCCCGTAAATTATGAACAATGTGAAACATGAAGGAAAATAACCCAGGATTCTGAATGACCTAGGAGGGCTTTTCACACTAGTAATATTTAACCATGGGTTAAATATGAAAATGGACATTTTATGAATTTACACCACAAAAGCGGCTCTAATCCTGCTCCGGAGCAGGGTTTCATAACCCCAGGTAAAAATCAGTGTTTAGAATGATGATAACCAGGGATTAAGCACAGTGGACCTAGTTAACCATTTCAAGTGTGATAAGCTCTTATGGCCCTTACACACTGCGCTTAACCCCGGGTGAAAAACAGTGCTAACCCCCGCTCCTAAACTACAAGTGTGAAACATTCCTTTACCCGGGGTTAATACCAGCGTTTAGAACAACGATAACCCAGGGCTTAGGGCAGTGTGAAAAGCCCTAGGGTTAACTATTACGAGTGTGATAAGACCTTTTGGCCTTTACACACTACACTTAACCCCAGGTTATCATTGTTTTTAACCCCGAAATCCTGCTCCAGAACAGGACTAGCCGCTTTTGTGGTGTTAACCCCGCATTGCGATGCCAAAGATGTGCAGTGTGAAACGATGCGGTGTTAGAACGTTACGGCTAGACGCTTAGCAACCGACAGCCAATCATGTGCCTCATTTTAACCCCCGTAAATTATGAACAATGTGAAAAGGAAAATTACCCAGGATTGAGTTTACCCAGGGTTAAGAATGAAATAACACTTCAATTTATCCAAACAGCTTGACATCTGTAAACTCTCCTTGTTTGACTAGATATTTCTCAGTTCTGCTTCAAAACAAAGCCGAACATGGCATGAAAGCTTCATAAACAAAGGCGACCTCCGTGAAGCATCATCTGATCTCTTTCTGCGAGGGTAAACAGCCGGCTGTGGGTGGACGAGGCTTGTGTATAAACCATGAGACAGCGGCAGGTGTTGTCCACAGAAGGGATGGGGCTTTGAGATGGGGCGGCATCACGGGTCAGGAGGTTATTTTTGGGTGCTTGTGAGTTTTAAACCTCATCAGTATTGGAATAAACAACACCAACATGTCCAAACACAGATGCCGCGCTCTCTGGCTGCAATTATGTGTCAGCGTGGCAGAGTATAACATTCAGCGCTGCTTTCCAGGAAGGCAGATGAAAATGATTTAGGGAAATTTCAGTCGATTGATTGTGAACTATCTGAAAAGACCCAGTCGGGGCAGTGTGAGTCCCTCAAGTGACTCTTTCCTGTTTGGATGAACGGGAATAACCCGTAGCTCTTCCCTAAACATTTAGAGAAGACCCATGACTAAGTCATATTTTGTTTACAGCCCACAGAGCGACTTCTATCCAACCACGCTTTGATGCAAAACTACGGTTTTAAATAAATAGGAGATATTACAAACACAGTGACACTTAGGATGACACTTTTCCCAGGTGTGAAACATACGAACAGATATTTCTACTGTGTGACGCAGTCACTTTGATTATTTCCTCGATATTTTGAATTTCTTACTGCCAGTAAATCCACTCAAGGAGAAATACTACAGTGACAAGACAAAAAACAGAACCATTGTTGACAGTCTTTAGAAAATGTTTTAGAGGTTTCATAAACATTTCAGTGCATTATCTGCAAAGAGCATGTGATCCGATTCATGTTAGCGAATCAGTTCAAAAGAGTCATCTCAACAAACAGAGTCATTTGGTATGTTCAGAAGCTTTACTATAGTATAAACCAGTACAGTAGTGGCCAAAAGTGATGCCCGGCCTAGAACAAATTAACATCTTCACCCTTTATTCAAATATTATTAAAAATGTGTTCATATTTTGTAAGCATATTATGCAGTCGTGCTTGGAGTCGATTGTTTTATTTGTGATGATAACGCAGTGAAACATGACAAGTTGTGCGACATCATTTTTGGCCAGACTGTCATACAAAGAAATTATGAACACATGCAAAAACAAGAGAGAACCAATCAAATATTAATAACTGATGATGTTGTAGTCAATGTGAGCTTTTTGTTTTTCTATACATTTGTTTGCATAGTAATATAAAACCTGTTGCTGTAGTTCGGCTTTTTTGCTAAACAATTTTGTCAGATAAATATCTTAACCAAATGTAGTGTTTTGTTCTTCCCTCATATTTAAAGTATTTTAAAATATTCAATATTTTCCTCATATTTTGATGGTTTAATCGAACTTGCAGGGTAATTAAAAACACTTTTGGCCACTGCTGTATAAAGTGTATAAAGCCTATTATTTTTAAAAATAGTATATGAAACTGGAACAAACTGATCTCTCCACATTTGTCACAGTGTTCCTCATTGCGTATTGCACATTTAGGCAAATGTATTAGATCATCGGGGTATTCCATGACTACAGACAACTTGCATATTTCACCCAGTTATTTAAAACCAACTGTTGAATTTAAAAAGAAATGCTGTCACTGCATTGCATTTTTATACCTATTTGTTAATATACATGTACGCTCATCAAAGCATCCTCCTAAACTAATATAGTCCTTCTGACGTCACACCCAATGTCGTGTGTGTTGGTGTCTTGTGTCCTGATGCCCTCTAGTGGTTTTCTAAGAAACTCCTGACACTAGTCTTATTACTATAATGGCAGCAGGTATGATTATGCTAAATCTGAGCCGGAAGGAGCTGAACATTGGATGGAGACTCACATGCTGATGTAGCTGGCAGAGTTTGGAGTGTCTGACAGCAGGACCAGAGCTGGCGTGGAAACGGCGCCTGCGATAAGAGGAAAAACAGATGATTGTGATTTAGGTTTTATTGATTCATATTTCAGATATGATTTAAACAAAAACAAATGTAGAAAATTGGATTATGTTTTATAAATTGATAAAGCATTAAAAACATTTGATACTAGTAGCAATTGTATGTATATATATATATATATATATTTTATATATATATATTTTTTTTTTTACCAAAATACATATTTTTGTCATATATTTAATATGTTATATATAATTATTTTATGACATAAAAACATATTTTGGTAAAATAAATATATAAATATAAATATATATATATTAAATTGTATATTATTATACATTACAATTACAAAATGCTAAAATGAGTTACGCACAAAATATATAAATAAAACCTTTTTACATATAATTTATATATTATAATTTTTTTGCTAAAAATATTTTATAGAAATTGACCAATAATCGGTTTCAACAATATTTGCTGTCTCACACACACACACACACACACACACACACACACACACACACACACACACACACACACACACACACACACACACACACACACACACACACACACACACACACACACACACACACACACACACACACACACACATATATTTACAAATAATTATGGTAGATGAAATTAATCACGATTAATCGAATTGACAGCACATATTCCTATTTGCAAAAATATGTTGCAGGCTAAATATCATATATAATTTTCTTAAATTATGATATATATATATATAACCAGCATTAACTTCTTGAGCAATCTGAGCTCCAGTAGCTCGTCTGTTTGATCGGACCACACGGGCCAGCCTTCGCTACCCACGCCCATGACCCTGTCGCCGGTTCTCCACTGGTCCTTCCTTGGAGCACTTTTGATAGAGACTGACCACTGCAGACCGGGAACACCCCACAAGAGCTGCAGTTTTGGAGATGCACTGACCCAGTCGTCTAGCCGTCACAATCTGGCCCTTGTCAAACTCGCTCAAATCCTTACGCTTGCCCATTTTTCCTGCTTCTAACACATCAACTCTGAGGACAAAATGTTCACTTGCTGCCTAATATATCCCACCCACTAACAGAGATGAAGAGATCATCAGTGCCTGATCGGTGTATATATTCAATTGTATATTATTATACATTGCAATAAAAAATAAAAAATAAAAAAAAAATTATATATATACGTGTCCCGATAATTAAGCATTTTTCCATAATCAGATATTGGTTTTATAATATCAGATTCACTGTTAAATGGCGACGTCTTGTGTGTGTTTTGAGAATTGTGTGTCCACAGGTAAAGTAAATTGCATCCCTTAAATTGCTTTATTTAACGTATAAGCCATTAATGCATGTTACATAATCTATATTAAATTAGATTTTAGAGCATTTGTGAGATTTCAAGGCTATGAATGCACATGATTTATCATGAAAAAGTTACCCAATGTAAAGCTTATGTTCTTAGAGCACAAGAGTCCCTGAGATTGCTCAAAACAGGAGCACAAGAAGGAGTGTGTGCGATTGTCTCTCATGTTTTCCAGTAGGAGGGATCCAGACCTGAAACACAGCCAAGATATTCCATCACTTATTGAAGCGTTTTCCACACTCTCTGTCAAAAATTGAGCTGTATAAAGAGGTGTAACCTTGGTAAAAGGTGTATCTGAATCTCCTGTCTTCCTTGCGTTGAAATGAGCAGTGCACACTGGGTCGTCTGTTTGCTCCCGCTGTTCCACTCAACCAGCAGAGTGGAGTTATTGCTGACAGACACCGACAAACTGACGTTACCTGCTGAGGACGCAAACACACACACACACACACACACACACACACTGAAATATTGACTACCTGTCTCTAAATGAGCCCAGTCTCAGAACACTTACCGACACAACTCTCGCTCCGTGAAGAACAAGAGAATCCTAGAAGGAAAAGGGTGATGATAAATGATGACAAAGTCATCATCTCTTCCTCGTGTTTGTCAGCGACTTCATCCTAGTCGTGTGTACCTGCAAGTAGGGCATATTGACAGAGCAATATACCACAGAGACCCTCACACACTCTCTCTCGGGGACTTACCAGGCATAAACAGAGCTTGTGAGGGGAATGGAGAATTACCTGGAGAGCTTTCTAGAAGAGAGAGTGCAGATCCGTACAAAGAGTCTTCAATGTGCTCGCAATATTTTCAGGCCTTGCTGAGATACTGTTAGTGTTACTGACAATTACTGAAACTACAAACTGCCTTTATATTGTATATAATGCACAGTAACACTTTTACTGTTTTACTGTGTTGTTACACGTGTTACTATAGCAATAACTATAAATTATTAGGGGTGTAACGGTACACAAAACTGATGGTTCGGTACACACCTCGGTTTTGAAGTCACGGTTCGGTACAGCAGTTTTACAAAATTGCTTTTTATTTATTTTTATTAAACAGTGGTTTACTGAAAAAATCGTGTCTGTCCTTAAATGAATTAAATTATAACTAAAAGTTTCTTAAAGATAATGCTGTAAACTATATAGGGAGCCCTTACTCACACATTACTGTAATATTAAAGGACAGAGCCCAAACCATAAGCCTACATTCAAATGCTATTTATGTTTAGGTATAATAATCAACACTCAAATAACACATTGTGTGCAAACATGTAAACTTCACATAGGGCAGTTTTTGCATTAACTCCTAAATCTAATTATAGAATTTTTTCTCCAATTCGCTGTTGAAATATAATCATTTATACACAGTGTTTGTCATTTTCATGACATTTATTTAAACACACATTAATAATCCAGACATCACTAACAGGTTAAGTAGAATATAATGAATATAACGGCTAATATACACTCACCTAAAGGATTATTAGGAACACTTGTTCAATTTCTCATTAATGCAATTATCTAATCAACCAATCACATGGCAGTTGCTTCAATGCATTTAGGGGTGTGGTCCTGGTCAAGACAATCTCCTGAACTCCAAACTGAATGTCGGAATGGGAAAGAAAGGTGATTTAAGCAATTTTGAGCGTGGCATGGTTGTTGGAGCCAGACGGGCCGGTCTGAGTATTTCACAATCTGCTCAGTTACTGGGATTTTCACGCACAACCATTTCTAGGGTTTACAAAGAATGGTGTGAAAAGGGAAAAACATCCAGTATGCGGCAGTCCTGTGGGCCAAAATGCCTTGTTGATGCTAGAGGTCAGAGGAGAATGGGCCGACTGATTCAAGCTGATAGAAGAGCAACTTTGACTGAAAAAACCACTCGTTACAACCGAGGTATGCAGCAAAGCATTTGTGAAGCCACAACACGCACAACCTTGAGGCGGATGGGCTACAACAGCAGAAGACCCCACCGGGTACCACTCATCTCCACTACAAATAGGAAAAAGAGGCTACAATTTGCACGAGCTCACCAAAATTGGACAGTTGAAGACTGGAAAAATGTTGCCTGGTCTGATGAGTCTCGATTTCTGTTGAGACATTCAGATGGTAGAGTCAGAATTTGGCGTAAACAGAATGAGAACATGGATCCATCATGCCTTGTTACCACTGTGCAGGCTGGTGGTGGTGGTGTAATGGTGTTCAAATTGGTTTCTTGAACATGACAATGAGTTCACTGTACTAAAATGGCCCCCACAGTCACCAGATCTCAACCCAATAGAGCATCTTTGGGATGTGGTGGAACGGGAGCTTCGTGCCCTGGATGTGCATCCCACAAATCTCCATCAACTGCAAGATGCTATCCTATCAATATGGGCCAACATTTCTAAAGAATGCTTTCAGCTCCTTGTTGAATCAATGCCACGTAGAATTAAGGCAGTTCTGAAGGTGAAAGGGGGTCAAACACAGTATTAGTATGGTGTTCCTAATAATCCTTTAGGTGAGTGTAGTGCATAGGTTAAGTTGATTTCTCGAGTGAACTAACAGCTGTGGACACTGAATGACTTCTGAGGTAAATGTGATGCTACAGGACATTGTTCTAAATCGGTTTTATTGACGACTTTCTGCCGTTGAAACACTGATTTACGTTGTAATTGATCCTCACCATACCTTCAGAATTAATTCATGATCGTGTTCACTCGCGCCACATTAAAGTCAAAAAGGCATTTATCGTTTGAATTTCGTGATAAAATGGCCAGAACCTAATATGTTAGGTTCCGCACGTAAAACAAGCCGAAAATTAAAAATTGCATTCATAACCGTTCAGTACACAAGTGCACCTTACCGGAAGCCCTGTACCGAAATGGTTCAGTACGAATATGTGTACCGTTACACCCCTATAAATGATGCATAATTACATGCAACTAACCCTAAACCAAACCCTCATCCTAACCCTATAGTAAATACATGTATAGTTCATTATTTTTACTCATTGAAGCAATTATTTGCATCAGATTTCTAAGTGTTTTGAACTCTCTCTAATTTGTGTTTGACCAAATAGACTTTACATGTCTTCAACATGCACCCTTGTACCCTTCCTCGTAAACACAACTTAAATACTTTGTGTAGCAGACACATAATTCAACTGAGTAAGCGCCAATAAAACTAGCTGGTAACCTCCAAAACTCCAACATGACAAAAACTTTCCCAAACCTCAACTTAATAGAACATTAAACAATAATAACAAGCCTTCTACTTTATTTATCTTGTTTAAAAATTCAACATTTTTGCTGCGTCCCAATTTGCATACTATCCGTCCTAAATAGTATCCGAAAATAGAATTAGTGCGTCCCAAATTGTAGTATGTTGAAAAGAGTATCCCAAAGATACTATTTCCGGTCAGATTTTGAAGTGCAGATCCGTGCACGCTCTAACGGATAGTATTACCCACAACCCATTGCGAGTTGGATGAGGATTTGATTAAGACTACAAACGTGGATAAAAAGTGTTAAAAAAAACTACAAACATGGCGGATGTGCAAGTCCGACGGTTAAGTCGAGAGTTTAGATTAAGGGGCTTGAGTGATCAATTAACAGTATTTAACTTGACGAAAACATATTTATTTAATGTTATCCACATTATTTAATCTGCAACAGCATTGAGAACTTTTGTAATGATACGTTTGGCCATTAACTTTTGAAAGCATCATTATATTTAAACTGCAAACACATGAGGAGAGTCTCCGCATTAAAGACCCACGACTGGCAGATCAACGTACTCCTACTTTTCTCTCTGATAAGGTAGGAAATGAAATTGAATGTGGAGGATTTGAACTGTGACGATGATTGACAGGGCAGTTTAAACAGTGACAAGATGCACATAACTAAGCAACAGAGTCCATTAAAGATAAAGTTGTAAGTTCCAAAGCTTGCATACTCTTCTGCTACACACTCAAAAGTACTTCATAAAAAAAGTACATACTATTAGGTCGTAGTATAAGTAGGCGAATTGGGACACAGCAATTTCTCTTCCAATTAAATCCCATGCAAGGCATTCTGGGAAGTAGAAATCTCATTATCTCTAGTAAGTAGACACAATAAAATTAAGACAAAATGTTCATTTAAATGTAATACTGAACTTCCATTAAAGCAACAAAATGTAAAAAATCCACAACTTTCCAAACAAGGAAATAAATAAAGACAAGATTACAACAAGATGCGTCAAAAGCAAGAAACGCTGTTATAAAACTATACCCTAAAATATTAAATATGAGAAAAATTGCTAGATTTATGTTGCAATATGGAAAAATACGTTGTCATCGTGTGAAAAGGGTTCATTGCATCAGCAAACTAACCAACTAACCATTGCAAACTAACCAACACCACCACACCTGTCCCTAACCCTACCCTTAAACTTACCCACACCACCACACCTGTCCCTAACCCTACCCTTAAACTTACCCACACCACCACACCTGTCGCTAACCCTACCCTTAAACTTACCCACACCACCACACCTGTCCCTAACCCTACCCTTAAACTTACCCACACCACCACACCTGTCCCTAACCCTACCCTTAAACTTACCCACACCACCACACCTGTCCCTAACCCTACCCTTAAACTTACCCACACCACCACACCTGTCCCTAACCCTACCCTTAAACTTACCCACACCACCACACCTGTCCCTAACCCTACCCTTAAACTTACCCACACCACCACACCTGTCCCTAACCCTACCCTTAAACTTACCCACACCACCACACCTGTCGCTAACCCTACCCTTAAACTTACCCACACCACCACACCTGTCGCTAACCCTACCCTTAAACTGACCCACACCACCACACCTGTCCCTAACTTTACCCTTAAACTTACCCACACCACCACACCTGTCCCTAACCCTACCCTTAAACTGACCCACACCACCACATCTGTCCCTAACTTTACCCTTAAACTGACCCACACCACCACACCTGTCCCTAACTTTACCCTTAAACTTACCCACACCACCACACCTGTCCCTAACCCTACCCTTAAACTTACCCACACCACCACACCTGTCCCTAACCCTACCCTTAAACTTACCCACACCACCACACCTGTCCCTAACCCTACCCTTAAACTTACCCACACCACCACACCTGTCGCTAACCCTACCCTTAAACTTACCCACACCACCACACCTGTCGCTAACCCTACCCTTAAACTGACCCACACCACCACACCTGTCCCTAACTTTACCCTTAAACTTACCCACACCACCACACCTGTCCCTAACCCTACCCTTAAACTGACCCACACCACCACATCTGTCCCTAACTTTAACCTTAAACTGACCCACACCACCACACCTGTCCCTAACTTTACCCTTAAACTTACCCACACCACCACACCTGTCCCTAACCCTACCCTTAAACTTACCCACACCACCACACCTGTCCCTAACCCTACCCTTAAACTTACCCACACCACCACACCTGTCCCTAACCCTACCCTTAAACTTACCCACACCACCACACCTGTCCCTAACTTTACCCTTAAACTTACCCACACCACCACACCTGTCCCTAACCCTACCCTTAAACTGACCCACACCACCACATCTGTCCCTAACTTTACCCTTAAACTGACCCACACCACCACACCTGTCCCTAACTTTACCCTTAAACTTACCCACACCACCACACCTGTCCCTAACCCTACCCTTAAACTTACCCACACCACCACACCTGTCGCTAACCCTACCCTTAAACTGACCCACACCACCACATCTGTCCCTAACTTTACCCTTAAACTGACCCACACCACCACACCTGTCCCTAACTTTACCCTTAAACTTACCCACACACCACACCTGTCCCTAACTTTACCCTTAAACTTACCCACACCACCACACCTGTCCCTAACCCTACCCTTAAACTTACCCACACCACCACACCTGTCCCTAACTTTACCCTTAAACTTACCCACACCACCACACCTGTCCCTAACCCTACCCTTAAACTTACCCACACCACCACACCTGTCCCTAACCCTACCCTTAAACTTACCCACACCACCACACCTGTCCCTAACCCTACCCTTAAACTTACCCACACCACCACACCTGTCCCTAACCCTACCCTGTTGCCTCTGGCTTGGCGTGCTCAGTTGGGGACACTATATTTTTCAACTAAACATCGAAATAAATCTAATTAATAAACTGGTTTGACCATGTAAACTAGATTACTGATCTAATTATTGATCTAAAGCCCACACTGTCACCGTATGGAAATTGGAATGAGCTGATGGCATCAAATGGCTGTACAGCTGAGTAGAATTAGGCTGCATTGTTTTGCTGTTTAATACTGTAAAGCTGCTTTGAAACAATCTACATTGTTAAAAGCGCTATATAAATAAAGTTGACTTGACTTGACTTGACTTAAACTTACCCACACCACCACACCTGTCGCTAACCCTACCCTTAAACTTACCCACACCACCACACCTGTCCCTAACCCTACCCTTAAACTGACCCACACCACCACATCTGTCCCTAACTTTACCCTTAAACTGACCCACACCACCACACCTGTCCCTAACCCTACCCTTAAACTGACCCACACCACCACAGCTGTCCCTAACTTTACCCTTAAACTGACCCACACCACCACACCTGTCCCTAACTTTACCCTTAAACTTACCCACACACCACACCTGTCCCTAACTCTACCCTTAAACTTACCCATACCACCACACCTGTCCCTAACTTTACCCTTAAACTTACCCACACCACCACACCTGTCCCTAACTCTACCCTTAAACTTACCCATACCACCACACCTGTCCCTAACTTTACCCTTAAACTTACCCACACCACCACACCTGTCCCTAACTTTACCCTTAAACTTACCCACACCACCACACCTGTCCCTAACTTTACCCTTAAACTTACCCATACCACCACACCTGTCCCTAACTTTACCCTTAAACTTACCCATACCACCACACCTGTCCCTAACTTTACCCTTAAACTTACCCACACCACCACATCTGTCCATAACTTTACCCTTAAACGTACCCATACCACCACACCTGTCCCAAACTTTACCCTTAAACTTACCCACACCACCACACCTGTCCCTAACTTTACCCTTGAACTTACCCACACCACCACACCTGTCCCTAACTTTACCCTTGAACTTACCCACACCACCACACCTGTCCCTAACCCTACCCGTATGCCACCTCAATATCAGCGAAGGTGTTTTGCAATACAATTTGAACACAGTAAGTACATTGTACCTATTTTTTGATGTAAGTACATTGTAGTTAAGGCCACCCAATATAAAGTGGGGCTGTGTTCCCAATTTTTAATTGAATGGAGCATGTTTTACAAGAAAATACAATTTCATTTTTTTTGCCTAATTTGCTCTGACAAGGAATAAAAAAGTGCAATGTATTTTGGGACTGCTCTCAATGGTCCTCACTGCATATGGAAAGTCTCTGTCCTATGGGCGTAACGAGTAAACACGTGTCTACAGCCTCTGCTGACACCATGGAGATCATGCACTGGCTTTTGTTCCCTTGAGATGTGTGAGTGTATGTCACTGGGAGAGTTGAACCTGAATCATGATGAGGGAACACCACAGACAGTCATGCATCAGTTTCTCTCAGATTCATCTGAAGGAGCAAGAGCATGAATGTTTTATTCACGTAATGCTACAGCGAGACGTTTGACAGAAGAGCTGCCATCCTTAAACTATTTTCTCTTTAAATAAAAATAATTCAATTAAGAGCTGTAAGAGATTATTGTTCATGGTTATGTATTTACAGTTATTTATTTAATCTAGTGCTTAAAATGAGAATAACACAAGCAGGAATTACTAATCCTTATTATTTATTCATGCATTAATTTACTTATTTTAATCAATTAAATAATATTTTATTTTATTAAATCCTTAATAATATTTAAATATTATTAACTAGTATTTAATAATATCTCCAATGTATTTTTTTTTAAATAAATGTATTATTTTATATATGATTTATTTAAAATGTATGAATTTATTATTCTAAATAAATAAAATAATTTATTATTTTATATATGATTTATTTAAAACGCATTTATTTATTATTTTAAATCAACAAAATAATTTATTTAACAATATTGAATAATATTTTTTTCTAAATAATTTATTTAATGCATTCATTTTTATTTTAAATAAATAAAATAATTGATTATTTTATATATGATTTATTTAAAACGCATTTATTTATTATTTTAAATCAATAAAATAATTTATTTAACAATATTCAATAATATTTATTTTCTAAATAATTTATTATTTTATGATTTATTTAAAATGCATTCATTTATTATAATAAATAAATAAAATAATGTATTTAACAATATTTATTTTCGAAATAATGTATTATTTTGTATATGATTCATTTAAAATGTATGAATTTATTATTTTAAATAAATAAAAAATATTTAGTTTAACAATATTCAATCATATTTATTTTTTAATAATTTATTATGTTATATACGATTTATTTAAAATGCATTCATTTATTATTTTAAATAAATAAAATAATTTATTTAACAATATTCAATCATATTTATTTTTTAAATAATACATTATTTGATATGCTTTATTTAAAATGCATTCATTTATTATTTTAAATAAATAAAAATAATTTAAATTTAACAATATTATTATTTTATATATGATTTATTTATATGCTTTTTGTTCCTCTCTCAGATCGTATATTGAGACCATGCTGTGCAGAATACAATTTTTGACAGGACAAAAAACAAAAAAATGTAATTATGGATGAATTTAAGTGTAATGTGTAAAATATAACAAAATGCAATGCAAAAGTCCTCCACCAGCTGGCGCTCTTGCTGTACTAGTCAAACCCAAAAAAGACTTGAACACTTTCATTTAATTCATCATTAGTATCTAATTATATTACAATTTTACTTCATATCAATGCATGCATGTATCTCTCTACTGAATAAATGTGTCATTTAGAAATATAGAAAAGCATGTATACACACACAGACACACACACACAATGCAATGAAAATCAACAAAGAGAGAACATTTCCACCTATATATATGTTATTGCGTATAACTACATTTGAAATAAATGTATTATTATCCCAAGTCAATCTATGAATGTAAACAGAAACATCAAATATAAACAGGATCTATAAACATGATGACTCCTCATTGTTATCCAGAATAGTGACAGGATAACCAGCACACACAAAAACACAAACCGGATGGTGATGTTAAACTAGTCAGCATGAACACTTCCTGCCCACAGTGAACGGCACGCATTTAGAGGAACTGCTCCAGAATAGCACAGAATGTGCCTATGAATGGCAGCAGTCGTATCAGTACAACTGTCTCCGGAAAAGGCCAGAAGATTTGTAATCACCCAGTTTCCACAGACCTCGTGTTCCTGCGACTGGGCGTCATATTCAAACATGAGCTACAGGAGCCATTAATGACTTTATAGGGCTGTCAGAGTCCGAGCGGCTCCTCTAGAGAGGGTCGGAGAGGCCAAACAGGTGTGTGTACGTGTGTGTGTGTGTGTGATGATTGAAAACCACAGAGCAGCAGAAAGCTGAGGGAATAGAAATTATAATTAAAGTCAACGGGGGATGACAGGCCTTAAGCTCGCCGGAGTTAAAGGTCTTATTGGAGCTGGCTAACCGGAATCATAATAATTCGCAAATCCACCTCACTACGGATTCTTCTACCGTCTGAGACGAGCCCTAATGAATAATGGAGGAGATCACCAGCACCATCTCTCTCTCTCTCTCTCTCTCTCTCTCTCTCGCTCTGCCAACATGCTGCATTCATATATTATACAAAAATACCAGCACTCAAAGTCTTACAAAACTGATGAAGATCATGTGCAAAACCATAAATGCCACTTCAGAAACAAGAATAATACAACTCTCCATGTAGTTACTCGGTGGTAAACAACTTGGAAATCTAATTCATACAAATCAAACAATACGCATATCATATTCATATGGTGGTGCTTGCTAAACTAACCAGCCTGAGGTTGGTGAGCTGGTGTGGGAAAATATCCTGTTCAATTTACAGTAAAGAAAAAAATCACCATAAAAATACAGTGAAAATGTGTCCAAATGCTTGTATCTGCTTTTACTTTAAATTGTACGGATAACCGCCAAAATAATTCAATTTTTACTTGGAAAAGCATGAATTTGACAGCATTTGCCCAAAAATCAGCATAAAAATACAGGGAAAATGTTTCTGGTTTTACAGGATGTGTGTATCTTATAACCATAGTTTTCATTAATGCACAAAATCTGCTTTTTACCTTAAATTGTACAGATAACGACCAAAATAATAGTTTCTACTAGCAAAAAACAGATTTTTTTTTTAAAAACATCTATAATGCAATGTTAAACTAGTTTTTACTTGCAAAAACCATAAATTTGACAGCATTTTCCAGTAATTCATACAAAACAATACCCATATAATACTCACATGATTTCTTTAGTGGTGCTTGCTGAACTCACCAGCCTGAGGTTGGTGAGCTGGTTTAGGTTAGTAGGCTAGGCTACACTGTAAAGGAAAAATATCCTGTTCAATTTACGGTAAAGCCGCGGTTCTCCAAAAAATCACCATAAAAATACAGGGAAATGTGTCCAAATGCCTGTATCGGCTTTTACTTTAAATTGTACGGATAACCACCAAAATAATTCAATTTTTACTTGGAAAAGCATGAATTTGACAGCATTTGCCCAAAAATCAGCATAAAAATACAGGGAAAATGTTTCCGGTTTTACAGGATGTCTGTATCTTATAACCATAGTTTTACTTGCCATAACCATTAATTTGACAGCATTTTCCAAGTTTATTGTTAGTTGTTTGTTCATAAATATGGCCAGTACTTGTATAAAGATGGTGCACGGGTCATACTAAAATAATGCAATAAACATTCACTAAATAACAGAAAACATTGACAGCATTTTCCAGTAAAATGACAATGCAATGCTGTTTTTACTGTGGTGGCCTGGTAATTTACAGTTATTTTACTGTAGCATTTGTAGTATTTTTTGTCGTCTATTTTGATGGTCTTTGTGTTATTATGTTATTTAGTGAATGTTTATTGCATTATTTTAGTGGTGGACAAAGTACACAAATCAATTACTTGACTAAAAGTACAGATACACTAATTAAATATGACTGCAAGGAAAGTTTTTACCTGCAAAAACCACAAACTTGACAGAATTTTCCAGAAAAATTATATATAATGCAACATTAAAGCATTTACATTTGTTTACTGTAGCAAAGTATTATTTTTCTGTATTTTGATGGTCTTTGTTTCATTGTTTGTGTTATAGTAATATGTAATATGTAATACTGAAAAAACATTTGACAGCATTTTCCAGTAAAATTACAAATAATGCAACGTTAAAGCATTTGCATTTTTCACTGTTGTAACAGTTAACAGGTTTTTACTGTAGCATTTGTAGTATTTTTCTGTAATATTCTTTTTTACGGTCTGATCTATTTTGATGGCCTTTATTTGTGTTATATTTTCTGTTATTTAGTGAATGTTTATTGCATTATTTTAGAGGTGGACGAAGTACACAAATCAAGTACTTGAGTAAAAGTACAGATACTCTAATAACAGTAAAAGTTTGAAGTTCTCCTTTCCAATTTTACTTGAGTAAAAGTACAAAAGAACTTGATTTTTATTGTACTTACGTATTGCAAGTAAAGTTTTTACTTGTAAAAAAAAACAACATAAATTTGACAGCATTTTCCAGTAAAATGACATTTTTTCACTGTCATTGCCAGGTAACTTACAGTTATTTTACTGTAGCATTTGTAATATTGTTCTAATACATATTTTTTTTTAGTGATAGTGTATTTTTTTTTTTTTTCTGTCATTGTCTGCGTTATATTTTCTGTTATAGTTAACAGTTCATTGCATTATTTGCAAGTTTATTTGACTAACAAAAACAATACATTTGACAGCATTTTCCAGTAAAATTACAAATGCAACGTTAAAGCATTCGCATTTTTTCAATGTCGTGGCACTTAATAGGTTTTTACTGTAGCATTTATAGTATTTTTCTGTAAAAACATATTTTTTAATAGTGTAGTGTATTTTGATGGTCTTTGTGTGATTGTTTGTGTTATATTTTCTGTTATTTAGAGAATGTTTATTGCATTATTTTAGAGGTGGACGAAGTACACAAATCAAGTACTTGAGTAAAAGTACAGATACTCTAATAACAGTAAAAGTTTGAAGTTCTCCTTTCCAATTTTACTTGAGTAAAAGTACAAAAGTACTTTTTTTAATGTACTTACGTATTGCAAGTAAAGTTTTTATTTGCAAAAACCACAAATGTGAAATAAATGTTCCAGAAAAATGATATATAATGCAACATTAAAGCATTTACATTTTTTACTGTAGCAAAGTATTATTTTTTTGTAAAAACATATTTTTTAATAGTGTAGTGTATTTTGATGGTCTTTGTGTCATTGTTTGCGTTATATTTTCTGTTATTTAGTAAACGTTTTGGTTTATTGCATTATTTGCAAGTTTATTTTACTAACAAAACAATACATTTGACAGCATTGACAGCAAATGCAACGTTAAAGCATTGACATTTTTGTATGTTGTAACAGTTAACAGGTTTTTACTGTAGCATTTGTAGTATTTTTTTTACAGTGTAGTCTACTTTTAAAGTCTTACACATTTATGCTCATTCATTTGGCAGACACGTTTATCCGAAGCGACTTACATTGCATTCAGCAAACACACTTTTGACTTTAGCCATTATGCAACCACCTAGCAACCACACAGATCACCCTAGCAACACTCTAGAAATTGCACCACAACACCAGAGCAGCGAGTTATGAATGGTCAGACACCGCTCATATTTTCTTCCGAAAATGCAAAACGAGTTATTTGATATTCAAGGCTCATCAGACAGATTCAGACCTGTCGTGGAGTGGCAGCGAGTCCTGTAAGATTCCCGGCTGCTGTCTGGATAACTAACGGACGAGGTCAGACGTGTTTGACATTCACAGCAGAGCGGCGAAAACTAAATTAGATCACATTAGCTGAGATTTCTACTACAGCCAATTTAGCAAAGTTTCACAGAGATTGCTAATGCAAATACACCCCCTCGACCCCCGCCGTCCAGAAGCGCTGAAGATTAAACTGTCGCTTAATCACCATCCGCACAATGACCCTGCTAATATTCCATGGACATATTAAAAGTTAGGAGAAAACTAGGAGAAAGAGCTGTTTGCACAGCGCCGCTTGAGCTAATCGTTCCTGCTTTATCGCCTCCAGGAACATGTAGTAAAGTAAGGAGGGTTCTTTCTGATTTCATGAGGATTTTGATTGATCGACCGCCAGTGGAGAGTATCTGTCAGGTTAGCCGTGTTTTGTGTGGTTGCTCCACGCTGACTTTTTCAGGCAGATCATTTGTGCAATCACGAGCGGTTGTGATTTTCTCCTTACCACTGATTAAAAGTAACAGCCAATGCAATATGCTGATGCCAGCAGTTCTTAACAATCACATTAGCATTGCCATTACCCAGAGTAGAATGAAACACACACACACACACACACACACACACACACACACACACACACACACACACACACACACACACACACACACACACACACACACACACACACACACACACACACACACACACACACACACACACACACACACACACACACACACACACACACGATCTCATTACATATAGTAAATACTAATTCAGCACTTATGCCCTGTATGGAGGACAGGAGACAAAACACAGATCATTCATAATTCAGATCAGCAAAAATGATTTAACTGTATTTGTTGAAACCAAATTTTCACATTTTTAGAAGAAAATCAGTAACTCTAATATGAGCAATTATAATAGTGATGCTTGTGTTTGCAGCTTAAGGATTGCAATATGGTCCTTAAGTACTAAACCAAACACGAATTACAGTAAAATATACTGTACATATTTATATATGCATAAACAGAAACAAAATATTGGTTGAAAAAAGTATTGAGCACAGGATAAAATGCACTTCTAGCTTTATATAGCTCCGTTAATTTCACTATTAGGGTTATTATATCGAAGTTACCTAAGTCAAAATTTCATTTATTTTCTTCATATGATTCATTTTTAGATAAAAAGTCAAAAATATGATTTTAAAAGTCATAATAGTGAGATAAAGTCGGAAATATGACATGCTAAGTCATAATTATAAGATAAAATGTTGAAAATATGATTTTAAAAGTCCTCATTATTAGATAAAAAGTCCAAAATATGACATGCTAAGCCATTGTGAGATGAACCGTTGAAATTAGGACTTTATTAATTCTGAGATAAAAATTCAACATTTTGGATTTAAAGTCTAAAAATCGAAATTATGATTGATCAAAAACTGAAATTAGATTTGAAAAAGTCTAAATTATGAGCAAAACACACACTAAGACATTTAAGAGATGAAATCATGCTTGTTATATACCGGTATATATTTTTAAATGCGCTTTTAATTTTTTTTCACACTTATTATTGTATTAATTTTGTGCAATATATTTTTTTACATGCATTTTTACATTTTGAAATCAGTTTTTACAACAGAAATTAATCAATCAAAACTTACTCATCTAAAAAAATAAAATGAATTTCCTCTCATCAGTGTAAAGCTGCTCTGTGTGTGAAGAGAGCTGGAGAAATAAAGCCAACTTGACTTGACTAGAGGATATGATTTTTAACAATAACTCATAAACCTTTAAAAGACAGACCTACTGTGAGCTAGGAGGAAGTTAATCGATGGTATATGTTTTTGTTGAAGCCGTCAGTTCACATTATTCCAACTCGTTTTTAAATAATCATGTTTAACAGAGGACCTCCTGTTGAAAAAACTACATTACCCATAATTCTGCAAACAAATCTTACATATAACACACATGAATTATGTAATAGCTAATCTCACTACGCTCAAACTGCTAAAAATAGATCATGTATATATTAGAGATGCACCAATATGAACATTTTGGCCGATACCGATAATTTGAAACCGATATATTGGCCGATAATTCTAAATCCAAATTTTTATATCATATTTGAGAGCCTGGTTACAAAAACAAAAGTCTCATTATTAAAAGCCATGTCCCAAACACACAATTATGATGTTCTCATTATAATGTTTTGTAGTCTTGCCTTGCACATGTTGCTCTGAACTGTATTTTCCTTTTTGAAGTGATTCCAATCATATTTCAAGCAATTCAACGATATTGATTTTTAATGTTTTAACGTTACCCATAATTCTGAACACATTACCCATTATTACCCATAATTCTGCAAACAAATCTTACATATAACACACATGAATTATGTAATAGCCAATCTCACTACGCTCAAACTGCTAAAAATAGATCATGTATATATTAGAGATGCACCAATATGAACATTTTGGCCGATACCGATAATTTGAAACCGATATATTGGCCGATAATTCTAAATCCGAATTTTTATATCATATTTGAGAGCCTGGTGACAAAAACAAAAGTCTCATCATTAAAAGCCATGTCCCAAACACACAATTATGATGTTCTCATTATAATGTTTTGTAGTCTTGCCTTGCACATGTTGCTCTGAACTGTATTTTCCTTTTTGAAGTGATTCCAATCATATTTCAAGCAATTCAACGATGTTGATTTTTAATGTTTTAACGATAACATAAAAAATAAACATATATCGGCCGATACCGATATGATGGCCAATATATTGTGCGTCCCTAAATATGCATATTTTGGAGTAAAAGTAAAATAAATAGTTTCTATCTACATCTTTCCCTCACTTGTCTGATTTTCAAACATGTTTTTGCTTCAAATCAAAGTTTGCAATGTTGTGTTACCAAAAAGGTTTCCTGACATGAACGACACAAATCACCTTTAAGTGCAGGAAACATCCAGGCCTTTCTCTCTGCGGTGTGAATGTAGAAGCGTGACCAACAGCTTTCAGAGGGTTCAGGGATCGGAGGGACGTCGCCGTTTTCATGAGCTCGTGAACTCTGCGCTCTACCTGCAAGATTAAAACACGCCATTGTTTAACATTCCAGGAAGAAGCACCTGAAGAGAGAAGCGGGGAGATGAGTCGAGTGGAATCTATTTCCATAATTCTGCCGTGCCTGTCTGCCGGTAAGACCTCAGGTGGTTCATCGGTTGCCCCGGCCAGACCCTATCAATGCGAGGGGCGATCTCATCCTTTCTGCATCTTTTCTCATCACAGCTTGATTAAATGGGCTTCAAATATGCCTCCGGAATAACAAATGTGCAATTCCCTCAGCGCTCGCTCACAGTCCTGCCTGTGAAATGCACACACACACACACACACACACACACACGCAGAGGAGCCTTTTCTCATGACCATGCTTGGCTTTACAGTCCTAACATACATGTTTTATTCCATTAGCAGTATTTGCCGAGCATCAGTATTACTATACTCATACTGGAGAATTAAACAAAGCCTTAAACCTAAATAATGCACTTTGACATGTATAAGTTAACAGAGCAACATGCTGAAGAAATCTCTCAGAACATTTCAGTAACATCCACAGCACTCATCATTATAGTAGTGACTATTCTTGTATAGGGTTTTTTACATTTATTATAAATTAAAAATAATTAAAAATATTTCCTTTTATAATACATATTTGTACTATTGATAATTAATTCATTATTTAAATGTTATTATAAATTAAAAATAGAAAACACACACACACACACACACACACACACACACACACACACACACACACACACACACACACACACACACATTATATTAAAAATATAAAATACATGAATATATATAAACATACATAAAAATATTTATTATTTTATAATACATCTTTTTATTTATTTATTATTATTTATATTTTAGAAATTAAAAATAATTAAAAATTTTATTTTTATAATACACAATTTTTATATTTATTATTTATATTTTATTATAAATGTATTATATACATATTTAATATAATACAAATATGTATTATAAAATAATATATATATAATTTTATAATACATATTTTTATTATTGATTGTTAATTATTTATATTTTATTATTAAACATAGAAAAATCTATATATATATTTAATACATTATATATACAGTATATATATATAATATAATATTACACCTTTTTATTATTTATATTTTATGATAAATGTATTATATATATATATAAATAATAAAAAGATGTATTATAAAATTATATATAATTTTATAATACTTTTTTATTATTGATTGTTAATGATTTATATTGTATTATTAAAAATAGAAAAATGATATATATATACACACACACACACACACACACACACACACACACACACACACACACACACACACACACACACACACAGTATATATATATATATATATTGTATTAAATATATAGGTGTTTCTATTTTTAATTTATAATAAAAATCTAAGATATTTATTACTTTATAACACATTTATATTATTTATATTTTATTATAAATTAATTTTTAAAAAGCTCAGTAAAACCAAAAACACTTCTGGAAGTGCAGATGATGAGCATATAGTATGTGCATTTAAAACCTTTGGCATTTTCCAGAAACACTAGCGTTTGAAACTGTAGGTACACATACGATGCTAATATAATCTATGACGCGTCTGTAGTATAAATGATGCTTTTAATTCACAAACTTTGAATACATTGACCATCTGTGCGCCAATGACAGCGCTGTACACCAATCACTGCTCACATCAAAACAAACCATTAGCAAATGACGTGGCCAACAGTTTAATGGCACCAAATGTTTGCATTTCAGCACAAGGCTTGTCTAATTTGAAGCAGAATCTGTCCTTTTATTTCACATTGGCAGTAAAATAATAGTCTAATAATCGATTAGCGCATGATCTTTAAACACTGGCGGGGCCTTAATAGACTTTTGTTTATCAGCTCTCCATTGGTGGGGGTTGCTGGATAATTTCCCCGATAATCTCCAGAGACCCAGAAGCGAAGACGAGACGAGGAGAAAGGCAGTGCATGTTAAGAGCTGAATGTATGACTAATTAAATAAATTGATTAAAAGGGACAAATCAATCGCCTTACAGCCTGCAATGAAGATGAGGCACTTAATTTGGGTTGAACTTGCAAGGGTAAGCATTACCAGAGGAGACTGCTCATCTGCTGGAACGAGGCGATGAACTGCCTGGCTGAGCGTCTCTCACACATCCATTCCATCCGTTCACACCACGGCTGTGAGAGGAATACTGTAGCATATCTGACCTGACCTTCTATTTCGACAGGAAGTGATGTCAAATGTGATTTTAACATCTCTACTTAGGCTACTACATGTTTTGACATTTCTGCACAAATGCTAAATGGCATGAGACTGTGAGCCAAAGGGTTTATCATTGAATACTGCACACAGTTTCATAGTATTTGAAAAATATTACACTGCAAAAAATGCTTTTCTTCCTTAGTATTTTTGTCTTGTTTTCAGTCCAAATATCTAAAATATCTTACATTAAGAAGCATTTACTAGACAAGCAAAAGTTTTTGTCTTGATTTGGGGGAAAATAACTCAAAATTAAAATAAGCAAAACAATCTGCCAATGGGGTAAGAAAAATAATATTGTTTTCTGTTTGAATTAAGATTATTTTGCTTACCCCATTGGCAGATTGTTTTGCTTATTTTAATTTTGAGTTATTTTCCCCCAAAAACAACAAAAAACATTTGCTTGTCTAGTAAATGCTTCTTAATGTAAGATTTTTTTAGATATTTGGACTGAAAACAAGACAAAAATACTAAGTAAGAAAAGCATTTTTTGCAGTGGTGGTGTACAGCTGTAACAGGAAGACAGGGCGGGGCATATCGAGCACCTCCTCATCTTTTTTAAAATAGCCAATAGCGTTTAGTTTATATCACAGCTCATCCAGACCTGTTGAGCTCATTAAAGACGCAGTTTCCTCCTAATCTCCTCCATATCGCTTTAAAATATCATTCTGATACGCTTTCTGGTCTGCGGCGACTCGATCACATGATCCGCTCTGTGCTATTGTGTCTCTAGACCGGAGCTGCACTGTCTGAATCGTTCCCTATCTCCCATATAGTGCACTGTATGATCGTTCCCTATCTCCTATATAGTGCACTGTCTGAATCATTCCCTATCCCCTATATAGTGCACTGTCTGAACATTCCACATCTCCTATATAGTGCACTGTCTGATCGTTCCATATCCCCTATATAGTGCACTGTCTGATCGTTCTCTATCCCATATATAGTGCACTGTCTGATCGTTCTCTATCCCCTATATAGTGCACTGTCTGAATAATTCCCTATCCCCTATACAGTGCACTGTCTGATCGTTCCCTATCCCCTATATAGTGCACTGTCTGATCATTCCATATCCCCTATATAGTGCACTGTCTGATCGTTCTCTATCCCATATATAGTGCACTGTCTGATCGTTCTCTATCCCCTATATAGTGCACTGTCTGAATAATTCCCTATCCCCTAAACAGTGCACTGTCTGATCGTTCCCTATCCCCTATATAGTGCACTGTCTGATCATTCCATATCCCCTATATAGTGCACTGTCTGATACTTCCATATCCCCTATATAGTGCACTGTCTGATCATTTCCTATCCCCTATTTAGTGCACTGTCTGATAGGTCCATATCCCCTATATAGTGCACTGTCTGAATCATTCCCTATCCCCTTTACAGTTCACTGTCTTATAGTTCCCTATCCCCTATATAGTGCACTGTCTGATAGTTCCATATCCCCTATATAGTGCACTGTCTGATAGTTCCATATCCCCTATATAGTGCACTGTCTGATCGTTCCCTATCCCCTATATAGTGTACTGTCTTATATTTCCCTATCCCCTATATAGTGCACTGTCGTATAGTTCCCTATCCCCTATATAGTGCACTGTCTGTATCGTTCCCTATCTCCTATATAGTGCACTGTCTGATAGTTCCCTATCCCCTATATAGTGCAATGTCTATATCGTTCCCTATCGCCTATATAGTGCACTGTCTGTATTGCTCCCTATCTCCTATCTAGTGCACTGTCTGTATCGCTCCCTATCTCCTATATAGTGCACTGATAGTTCCCTATCCCCTATTTAGTGCACTGTCTGATCGTTTCCTATCCCCTATATAGTGCACTGTCTTATAGTTCCCTATCCCCTATATAGTGCACTGTCTAATAGTTCCATATCCCCTATATAGTGCACTGTCTGATCGTTTCCTATCCCCTATATAGTGCACTGTCTGATAGTTCCATATCCCCTATATAGTGCACTGTCTGAATCATTCCATATCCCCTTTATAGTTCACTGTCTGATCGTTCCCTATCCCCTATATAGTGCACTGTCTGATCATTCCCTATCCCCTTTATAGTTCACTGTCTGATCGTTCCCTATCCCCTATATAGTGCACTTTCTGATAGTTCCATATCCCCTATATAGTGCACTGTCTGATCGTTCCATATCCCCTATATAGTGCACTGTCTGACAGTTCTATATCCATATATAGTGCACTGTCTGATCGTTTCCTATCCCCTATATAGTGCACTGTCTGATCGTTTCCTATCCCCTATATAGTGCACCGTCTTATAGTTCCCTATCCCCTATATAGTGCACTGATAGTTCCCTATACCCTATATAGTGCACTGTCTGATCGTTTCCTATCCCCTATATAGTGCACTGTCTTATAGTTCCCTATCCCCTATATAGTGCACTTATAGTTCCATATCCCCTATATAGTGCACTGTCTGATAGTTCTCTATCCCCTATATAGTGCACTGTCTGATAGTTCCATATCCCCTATATAGTGCACTGTCTGATAGTTCCATATCCCCTATATAGTGCACTGTCTGATAGTTCCCTATCCCCTATATAGTGCACTGTCTGATAGTTCCCTATCCCCTATATAGTGCACCGTCTTATAGTTCCCTATCCCCTATATAGTGCACTGATAGTTCCATATCTCCTATATAGTGCACTGTATGATAGTTCCCTATCCCCTATATAGTGCACTGATAGTTCCCTAACCCTATATAGTGCACTGATAGTTCCCTATCCCCTATATAGTGCACCGTCTTATAGTTCCCTATCCCCTATATAGTGCACTGATAGTTCCCTATCCCCTATATAGTGCACTGTCTGATAGTTCCATATCCCCTATATAGTGCACTGTCTGATAGTTCCATATCCCCTATATAGTGCACTGTCTGATCGTTTCCTATCCCTTATAAAACTGCTTTCTAGCATCTGTAAAACTGCTTTCTACCATCTTAAAAATATATCAAAATTACGGCACATGCTCTCAATGCAAAATGCTGAACAGTTAGTTCATGCGTTCATGACCTCAAGGCTAGATTATTGTAATGCTCTATTGGGTGGTTGCCCTGCTCGCTTAATAAATAAACTCCAGCTGGTCCAAAACGCAGCAGCTCGAGTACTTACTAGAACCAGGAAGTATGACCATATTAGCCCAGTTCTGTCAACATTGCACTGGCTACCTATTAAACATCGCATACATTTTAAAATCTTGCTTATTACTTACAAAGCACTAAATGGTTTAGCTCCCCAATACTTGAGCGAGCTCTTAACATATTATACTCCATCACGTCTACTGCGATCTCTAAATTCTGGCCAGTTGTTAATACCGAGAATATCCAAATCAACTGCAGGCGGTCGATCCTTTTCCTATTTAGCTCCTAAACTCTGGAACAGTCTTCCTAGCACTGTTCGGGAAGCAGACACACTCTGTCAGTTTAAATCTAGACTAAAAACACATCTCTTTACTGTGGCATACACATAAAACACTTTATCAATTAATTGATTGTTAGGCTGCATTAACTAGGTCAGCCGGAACCGGGAACACTTCCCATAACACCTGATGTACTCGTTACATCATCAGAAGAATGGCATCTACGCTAATGATATTCTCTCTGTTTTATCCCGAGGTTTACTGCAGTCAGCCAGATCTGGGCCGTATCCTAATCAGATGGTGGACCAGAGAAGACCAACACAGGACCCCGAAGTGTCTGCAGAGACCGTGTCAATTATCCTCCCCCTGCAACTGCCTCATCGACACGGCATCTAAATAAACCCGTCACTAGTGTGATGACTCCGATTGTTCGAATATTATCATTAAATAATACTTAAATCGATATGTCATCCGCAATAAACCCGTCTCCAGCGTGTTGCCTCCGATCATTCGAATATTGCACTTTAATAATTATTTAATCAACATCATCCTCAATAAACCCGTCTCCAGCGTGTTGCCTCCGGTCCTTTGAATATTCCGATCTATTATGACCTCTGACCTGTAAAGCAGCCAGAATAATAATAATAATAATACGTTGTTTGTAAATTGGCCAGAGGAGAACTGGCACCCCGACTGAGCCTGGTTTCTCCCAAGGTTTATTTTTCTCCATTAGGTCACCTAATGGGGTTTTGGTTTCCTTGCCACTGTTGCCTCTGGCTTGGCGTGCTCAGTTGGGGACACTATATTTTTCAACTAAACATCGAAATAAATCTAATTAATAAACTAATTTAACCATGTAAACTAAATTACTGATCTAATTATTGATCTAAAGCCCACACTGTCACCGTATGGAAATTGAAATGAACTGATGACATCAAATGGCTATACAGCTGAATAAAATTAGGCTGCATTATTTTGCTGTTTAACACTGTAAAGCTGCTTTGAAACAATCTACATTGTTAAAAGCGCTATATAAATAAAGTTGACTTGACTTGACTTGACTTGACTTATATAGTGCACCGTCTTATAGTTCCCTATCCCCTATATAGTGCACTTATAGTTCCATATCCCCTATATAGTGCACTGTCTGATAGTTCCCTATCCCCTATATAGTGCACTGTCTGATAGTTCCATATCCCCTATATAGTGCACTGTCTGATAGTTCCATATCCCCTATATAGTGCACTGTCTGTATCGTTCCCTATCCCCTTTATAGTGCACTGTCTGCATTGCTCCCTATCCACTATATAGTGCACTGATAGTTCCCTATCCCCTATATAGTGCACTGATAGTTCCCTATCCCCTATATAGTGCACTGTCTGCATTGCTCCCTATCCCCTATATAGTGCAATGTCTGTATCGCTCCCTATCTCCTATATAGTGCACTGTATGATAGTTCCCTATCCCCTATATAGTGCACTGATAGTTCCCTATCCCCTATATAGTGCACTGTCTGCATTGCTTCCTATCCCCTATATAGTGCAATGTCTGTATCGCTCCCTATCTCCTATATAGTGCACTGTATGATAGTTCCCTATCCCCTATATAGTGCACTGATAGTTCCCTATCCCCTATATAGTGCACTGATAGTTCCTTATCCCCTATATAGTGCACTGTCTGCATTGCTCCCTATCCCATATATAGTGCACTGTCTGTATCGCTCCCTATCTCCTATATAGTGCACTGTATGATAGTTCCCTATCCCCTATATAGTGCACTGATAATTCCCTATCCCCTATATAGTGCACTGATAGTTCCCTATCCCCTATATAGTGCACAGTCTGCATTGCTCCCTATCCCCTATATAGTGCACTGTCTGTATTGCTCCCTATCTCCTATATAGAGCACTGTATGATAGTTCCCTATCCCCTATATAGTGCACTGATAGTTCCCTATCCCATATATAGTGCACTGTCTGCATTGCTCCCTATCCCCTATATAGTGCACTGTCTGTATCGCTCCCTATCTCCTATATAGTGCACTGTATGATAGTTCCCTATCCCCTATATAGTGCACTGATAGTTCCCTATCCCCTATATAGTGCACTGTATGATAGTTCCCTATCCCCTATATAGTGCACTGATAGTTCCCTATCCCCTATATAGTGCACTGATAGTTCCCTATCCCCTATATAGTGCACTGTCTGCATTGCTCCCTATCCCCTATATAGTGCACTGTCTGTATCACTCCCTATCTCCTATATAGTGCACTGTCTGTATCGCTCCCTATCTCCTATATAGTGCACTGTATGATAGTTCCCTATCCCCTATATAGTGCACTGCCTGCATTGCTCCCTATCCCCTATATAGTGCACTGTCTGTATCACTCCCTATCCCCTATATAGTGCACTGTCTGTATCGCTCCCTATCTCCTATATAGTGCACTGTATGATAGTTCCCTATCCCCTATATAGTGCACTGATAGTTCCCTATCCCCTATATAGTGCACTGATAGTTCCCTATCCCCTATATAGTGCACTGTCTGATCGTTCCCTATCCCCTATAGAGTGTATTCAGTAGCTTAAGTTAGTATTCAATTCTGAATATAGCCAACCAAATCACACTGCATTAGAACTGTATCCCAGAATGCAGTGCACAGGACACATGACCTTATATTTTCAATTTTCCATTCTGCAAATAGCCCACAAGTTAGCAGTTAGCTCTAGGGCTAATTGATGCTTTAACACAAAGACTTTTCAGTGAGGTTTTTACATGTTATGCGCGTTGCGCCCCGCACTGGGAGTTGAACTGTGACAATGGTAAATCAAAGACAGATTGGTCTACCGGAGCGGCCCGCCTGAGCAACTGGAGGCTAACAGTTCTAGCGTGTTTTTCTAACCTCAACATCAGATTGCTATTGGCCTTGACCAGCGTGTAATGTGTTTGGGCCTTTGGTCCCTCAACTGTTCCTTTGTAGCTGAAGTGTATCGATTGGCTGTGCGCTGCCATTAAACTCAAGAAGGGTCCCAATTCTGTGTCCTCTAACTGCGAGTGCAAAGGACATTCGGGAAAAAGAGGTACAAAACTGTCTCTTACGAAGCCAAAAGCGAGCGGCCAGCTCTGGGAAAAGAGTCCGTCCCTGAACTACTTTCATGAAAGAATGGCGGTCAGTAATTACAGGAGTTCAAGCGTTTCCAGTTTGACCCCTGCATTCCAAGTTCATTCTCTCTTCGCAAGAAATCATTAGCCAAATGAAAACGCCAGGCCTCTATGAAATTTTTAATTGCCTTCATCTCCATTATATCTATTATTAAGCCATAATGGATTTTTACGCCGATGGCTGGCAGACTTTTTTGGTATGCTCGAAGATACTATAAGATATGTTAAATAAATCAAAATAGATGGATCATAACAGCACTGAGATGTTTTCAAACTGGAAAACTGAAAATAAAGAATGAGTAAATTATGCTCTGTGTGTATATTACTTCACACGCCACGAAACCTACAATTAAACAACAATTTAAAACAGAAAAAAGGTACAAAAACTGAGTTATGACAAAAATAAAGAATAAATGTTTCTGCATTATTATCAGAAAGAAAGAAAGAAAGAAAGAAAGAGAGAAAGAGAGAAAGAAAGAAAGAAAGAAAGAAAGAGAGAAAGAGAGAAAGAAAGAAAGAGAGAGAGAGAAAGAGAGAAAGAAAGAAAGAAAGAAAGAAAGAGAGAGAGAGAGAAAGAGAGAAAGAAAGAAAGAAAGAAAGAAAGAAAGAAAGAGAGAGAAAGAGAGAAAGAGAGAAAGAAAGAAAGAGAGAGAGAAAGAGAGAAAGAAAGAAAGAAAGAAAGAAAGAAAGAGAGAAAGAGAGAAAGAAAGAAAGAGAGAGAGAAAGAGAGAAAGAAAGAAAGAAAGAAAGAAAGAAAGAGAGAGAGAGAGAAAGAGAGAAAGAAAGAAAGAAAGAAAGAAAGAAAGAGAGAAAGAGAGAAAGAAAGAAAGAAAGAAAGAAAGAAAGAAAGAGAGAAAGAGAGAAAGAGAGAAAGAAAGAAAGAGAGAGAGAAAGAGAGAAAGAAAGAAAGAAAGAAAGAAAGAAAGAAAGAAAGAAAGAAAGAAAGAAAGAAAGAAAGAGAGAGAGAGAGAAAGAGAGAAAGAAAGAAAGAAAGAAAGAAAGAAAGAAAGAAAGAAAGAAAGAAAGAAAGAAAGAAAGAAAGAAAGAAAGAAAGAAAGAAAGAAAGAAAGAAAGAAAGAAAGAGAGAGAGAGAGAGAGAGAGAAAGAAAGAAAGAAAGAAAGAAAGAAAGAAAGAAAGAAAGAAAGAAAGAAAGAAAGAAAGAAAGAAAGAAAGAAAGAAAGAAAGAAAGAAAGAAAGAAGAAAGAAAGAAAGAAAGAAAGAAAGAAAGAAAGAAAGAAAGAAAGAAAGAAGAGAAAGAAAGAAAGAAAGAAAGAAAGAAAGAAAGAAAGAAAGAAAGAAAGAAAGAAAGAAAGAAAGAAAGAAAGAAAGAAAGAAAGAAAGAAAGAAAGAAAGAAAGAAAGAAAGAAAGAAAAAGACCTCAGACCTTTTGAACTGCAACTGCAGAAAAACTGCTAAAATATTGTAAAATTAATATGAAAACTGGAAATAATCAAAGAATGATGAGGATTATGTTGTGCTTTCTCCTTACTAAAATAAATCTGCATGCTTTTTAATAAATTACAACAGATTGAAAGTCAGATATCCTTTAAATGAAACGCAAAAATAAACGGTTTTAGGATTCTGAAAAATGTCAAACAAAGAAAGATGACATAAAATGTGAAAAATATGAAATATCAAACGAAAAATTTTAAGAAAAAACTGATTGCAACTGCAAAAACGTTTAAAAATTCACGTTATCCTTATATATTTTCCTTACTAAGATAAATGCGGGGTGTTTAATAAATTAATAATTTTATAAATAAAATGTAATAAATAAATATTAATAATAATAAATATTTATATAAATAAGGATTTTGTCAAATGTACATTTTAAATGTGAAATATTTAATTAGGAAAATGCTAAATAGACACTTTTTTTCTCATATCTTGGACTGAAATTGTAGACAAATTGATCATAACCGTACTGAAATATGTTTCAGCATATGCATATTTAATGATTAAATATGAAAATAATAATTCTCACTATTATGCCTTGATATTTTATAGACATAAAATATGAAATCTTTCTTTCTTTCTTTCTCTCTCTCTTTCTTTCTTTCTTTCTCTCTTTCTTTCTTTCTCTCTTTCTTTCTTTCTCTCTTTCTTTCTTTCTTTCTTTCTCTCTTTCTTTCTTTCTTTCTTTCTCTCTTTCTTTCTTTCTCTCTTTCTTTCTTTCTTTCTTTCTCTCTTTCTTTCTTTCTTTCTTTCTCTCTTTCTTTCTTTCTTTCTTTCTCTCTTTCTTTCTTTCTTTCTCTCTTTCTTTCTTTCTTTCTTTCTTTCTTTCTCTCTTCTTTCTTTCTTTCTTTCTTTCTCTCTTTCTTTCTTTCTTTCTTTCTTTCTCTCTTTCTTTCTCTCTTTCTTTCTTTCTCTCTTTCTTTCTTTCTCTCTTTCTTTCTTTCTTTCTTTCTCTCTTTCTTTCTTTCTTTCTCTCTTTCTTTCTTTCTTTCTCTCTTTCTTTCTTTCTTTCTTTCTTTCTCTCTTTCTTTCTTTCTTTCTTTCTCTCTTTCTTTCTTTCTATCTTTTTTCTCTCTTTCTTTCTTTCTTTCTTTCTTTCTTTCTTTCTTTCTTTCTTTCTTTCTTTCTTTCTTTCTCTCTTTCTTTCTTTCTCTCTTTCTTTCTTTCTCTCTTTCTTTCTTTCTTTCTATCTTTTTTCTCTCTTTCTTTCTTTCTTTCTTTCTTTCTCTCTTTCTTTCTTTCTCTCTTTCTTTCTATCTTTTTTCTCTCTCTCTTTCTTTCTTTCTCTCTCTTCTTTCTTTCTTTCTTTCTTTCTTTCTTTCTTTCTTTCTTTCTTTCTTTCTTTCTTTCTTTCTTTCTTTCTTTTCATTTGAGTAGTGACCTGTACTGTATTTAAACGTTTTAGGATGCTGAAAAATGTCAAACAAAGACAGTTATGACGTAAAATAAAGAAATAAAATACAGTGGAATAAAAAATGATGTTTTTCTCCTTTACTCCTTTTGTAGTGCAGAAAATGGAGCTCTTAACTGATGAAAACGGGAAACAATCAGATCATAATAACCCGTTTTATGCTCCTTTCAACAAGCATGCATTGAACCCCGCGAGTGTCCCGTCCTGCCTCTAGGTGGGGCATTGAAGCCATATTTCCAATAGGTCAAAAGCATATTTAACTTCAAGCGTACTGTAGGCACGTCACGCAGGCTCATTCTTAAGGTGGCCTTCTCCAAACACGCAGGTCGGCGTATAAATGACTTGTCAGTCATCGCTCCTGTGGTGATTGAAGACAGGCCAATCGGAGCCTTGGGACGAGACGGCCTCGTCACTGACGGACTCACTTACCGGCCCGGTGACCCTGTCCACTCCACCCTACAGATCTAAAGATGTAGTGACACCAAACGCTCACAGATAATTAAATATTGATTTTTGTTCTCCAGCCCTACATAAAATTGTCCAGAGCCTCCCAGCAGTAATTCTCATTTTGGGGGAGAACGGGGTAGAAAAAGTGCACGCTGGCCGGTCAAGCCCTATTTCATGCACAGGTAGGACATCTATGTTGAGGAGTCAGGTGGTAATCCATCTTGAGCGGTGCCCACTGGAGCCAGAAGCCATCGCTCTGCCAAAGACTCTGCCAGGGCCTCTTATTTCTCGAAGCTTTAAACGACCATGCGGCATATCTCCACGATTAATATTCCTCTTATCTGGCCACCGTCCAATCTGAGGGCGAGACGCCGAGCGATGAACCCGACGTGGGCTGGTGATTTATGCCAGTATGAATATGAGCGGATGTTAATCATTTTACATTATTGTGTCAGTGTAAACAATTATGTTACCCGGAGTCGGTTTGCAATCAACTGCGGCAAAACCCTGCACGCTGCAATTCGCTCGCGCCATCCATCATAAAGAAGTGCCAGAACCGAATGGCACCTGCACAGAAGATCTCAACATTTCTCATTGGATTCGGCTCCATACCTTAATATTAGGTAAGATAGTCCACTTTATAGACATTCTACCAACTATGAGTAACTTTGCAACTACATGTCAACTAACTCTCATTAGAGTATTAGTAGACTGATAGGGTTACAGTTAGCAGAATAAGATGACATGTACTTGCAAAGTTACTTATAGTCAGAAGAACGTCTGTTGTCGGACCATTTCATTTGTGTATTTTGTTTTATTTTAGGCACAACATATGAAACAAAGTTGATACTTGCGTGAAACATAACTAGCATCTCCATTAGGTGTTTTGAGCAATGAATGAGCAACATTTGAGCAACACAGTTTGGAAAGGCTTTCCTGTAATAAAGAAACAACACAAATTATAATATTGTGAGATTTAAATCATAAAACCAACAATAATCTCACATGCATCTCCTTCAGAGACTCAACGTCTCAAATTGTTCTCACATGAAGACACCAACGTCTGTGATCAATCTCACTATGAACAACTGTGTGTGCGCTTTTATTTTACCCAAGTAATTTTAGGCAAAACATCCAAAATTGATACTTACGTGAAACATAACTAGCATCTCCAGAGGTGCTTTGAGCAATGAATGAGCAACATTTGAGCAATACAGTTTGGAAAGGCTTTCCTGTAATAAAGAAACATCACAAATGACAAGAATGAGATTAAACTGAGACTTAAATCATAAAACCAACAATAATCTCACATGCATCTCCTCCAGAGACTCAAAAGATTTCAGCAACGTCTCAAATTGTTCTCACATCAAAACACCAAAGTCTGTGATCAATCTCAATATGAACTCAACAACTGTGTGTGCTTTTATTTTACTTAAGCAATTTTATGAGAAACATCTGAAGGAAAGTTGATACTTACATGACACATAACTAGCATCTCCATTAGTTGTTTTGAGCAATGAATGAGCAACATTTGAGCAACACAGTTTGGAAAGGGTTTCCTGTAATAAAGAAAAACCACAAATGACAATATTGTGAGATTTAAATCATAAAACCAACAATAATCTCACATGCATCTCCTCGGAGACTCAACGTCTCAAATTGTTCTCACATCAAGACACCAACGTCTGTGATCAATCTCACTATGAACAACTGTGTATGCTTTTATTTTACCTAAGCAATTTTAGGCAAAACATCCAAAGTTGATACTTACGTGAAACATAACTAGCATCTCCATTAGGTGCTTTGAGCCATGAATGAGCAACATTTGAGCAACACAGTTTGGAAAGGCTTTCCTGTACTAAAGAAACATCACAAATGACAAGAATGAGATTAAACTGAGACTTAAATCCAAAAACCAACAATAATCTCACATGCATCTCCTCCAGAGACTTAAAAGAGATCTCAGCAACGTCTCAAATTGTTCTCACATATATCAAAACACCAAAGTCTGTGATCAATCTCACTATGAACTCAACAACTGTGTGTGCTTTTATTTTACTTAAGCAATTTTATGAGAAACATCTGAAGCAAAGTTGATACTTACATGAAACATAACTAACATATCCATTAGATGCTTTGAGCCATGAATGAGCAACATTTGAGCAACACAGTTTGGAAAGGCTTTCCTGTACTAAAGAAACATCACAAATGACAAGAATGAGATTAAACTGAGACTTAAATCCAAAAACCAACAATAATCTCACATGCATCTCCTCCAGAGACTTAAAAGAGATCTCAGCAACGTCTCAAATTGTTCTCACATATATCAAAACACCAAAGTCTGTGATCCATCTCACTATGAACTCAACAACTGTGTGTGCTTTTATTTTACTTAAGCAATTTTAGGCGAAACATCCAAAGTTGATACTTACATGACACATAACTAGCATCTCCATTAGGTGTTTTGAGCCATGAATGAGCAACATTTGAGCAATACAGTTTGGAAAGGCTTTCCTGTAATAAAGAAAAATCATAAATGATGGCAATTGGATTAAATTGAGACTTAAATCATAAAACCAACAATAATCTCAAAAGAGATCTCAGCAACGTCTCAAACTGTACTCACATATCAATATGAACTCAACAACTGTGTGTGTTTTTATTTTACTATGAGCAACACAGTTTGGAAAGGCTTTCCTGGAATAAAGAAAAAACACAAATGACAATATTGTGAGATTTAAATCATAAAACCAACAATTATCTCACATGCATCTCCTCGGAGACTCAACGTCTCAAACTGTTCTCACATCAAGACACCAACGTCTGTGATCAATCTCACTATGAACTGTGTGTATTTTTTTCTTTCCCAAGGATTTTATTGACAGTGAAACACATGACATGCCATTCACATCCATTTTGCATCCAAAATGTGGCGTGGGACAAACCTTTCTCCCCTTTAGAACATCATATACTGATGATTCATGCACAATCAGACCACCAACACGCATTTAAAAAGTAAATAATGTAAATTTCACGACGCCTTCCAGTCTCCCGAGTGTCAAAAGAGCAACATCTGAGTGCTAAAACTCTCCTCCGGGCTCGGGAATCAGGTGCGACACTCTGGCGATCACGTCTGCATGTCTTCAGCGCGAAACTTTAACCGCTGTCTGATTCCAAGAGTCATCTGAATATGGATGAGGCAAAAAATTAGTTAAACAGAAGAGGCTGTCGCATTCATTAAGTTACCCCTACCCCCAGAAACACACTCACAATATTCATGCTGTTACTATGCAAATCAGTGCTAATGAGATGCTGATGATGTTTTTTAATCACAGGGGGAGACAGCGAGTGTAGGAGGGAAGGTGAGGCGAACAAACAAAGCTCCTCACTCAGTAACCTCTCGCTATCAAACAGTCCAGACCAGAGAACATGGTTTATTTCACACTCACTGCAGGCAATTAAACATTAGAGCTTATGTAAACGCATGCTAAATCAAGTCATCTTTACGATTAAGTCGAAGAAAAGTGCGCCGGGATCCGTCTCCATAAGCTGGCTTGAAGTTATACGAGGCTGGAGAAGCGCGTTAAACACACCCGCAGCGAATGAAGAGCAATGCTGTCGACGGGATGGAATTTGGAGAGACGTCTATCCATAAACTCTCAGACTTAAAGAGAACACGTCATAAAATTTAGCTTAATGAAACGTGGCAGACGAAGTGATACAGATGCACCGTGATGCTATCTTAGCATATTTTTACATAAAACCCATCGGAATACTTTGTGAAAAGCAGCCAAAATGCACACTACACACCGTAACGGCTGGTTTGATCAGAAAGCGCTGCTAGCTCTCAAATCTCCCATATGTTTCACTCATCACACCTCTATGCATTTAAATAGCAGACAATCTGACATTTTGCCTGTCGACTACATCGTACAGCATTATTTATTTACCAGGCAGAGGCGGGTTGAGCTGAAAAACAGTGCTTTATTTAGATTGAAAGCTCTTTCCTGGATTTGTTTGGACTTAAGTTGAACACATCTGATCCCAAGACTTCGACCCGTGATGTTTTGATCAAAGCCTTGTGTAACATTTTCCACAATGGCGGCCTAATTAGTATCCGAAACGAGATATTTTTCGCATTCTCTCCAACGTTTTTGTTTTTGAGTACAGGACTGATGGAGAGGGAACGGCAGGTTTTATGTCTATGTTTGGAGAGAATTACTCATTGTGTTTTTGCTGGCGGTACGTGAGGGAGTTCGGGCAGATGGGCACTGAATACATGGCGCAGATATGGAAACAATTTCAGCCGGAGATTTTGGCAGCGTCTAGCGCCCGTCTATGTTTCATTTGCGGCAGAAATCAGTTTTCGGGGGGAATGCTTTTGTTTACTGTCTGGGAAAAAATGTGAGTTTTCTCATAATATTATCCTTTGGAAAAATAAATAAGAAAATGATTTGTGCCTGGGATTTGAGTGTTTACATGCTGCAGGTTTAAATAGACCTCCATACTGCATGTTTCACGTGAAAACTTGACATATTCACACTGATGTGATGCATTTTCTCATAACGTTTGAGCTTCTCCTCATGATTTGCATGTGAGCAAGTCTAAATTACACTTTCAGTTTGTAATATCACTAGTGACCCAAATGTAACTGAAAAAATAATGAATGATTCCCTGAATGATACACTCTCCCCTTCTGCCATTGGTCAGACCTGCAGGTAGCCCCGCCCACAACTCCCCCCATTGGCTGATTTGATGTTAGTGTGTCGGGCTATTCGGAATGCTGATAGAAATAATATCCTCATAATCAACTAACTATACTATAATAAGAAAAAACTATACAAATAGTATATTATACTGGGATATAAGAACATATTTTCTCATGTTGCTCACTTACTGTGCGTTCACACCAGACCCGACTTGCGCGAATAAATCGTGCTATTCGCGCGTAGTTGGACACTTGAATATTTTGAATTTACTCGCTTCATTCACACGTGAAATTCACTTCATAACAGATGCCAATTCGCGTCATGGGAGGGGCTTCTGCCAGCCGGCTCGTTTCGTTGAGAAATGGCTGACATGGATTGTTTTAAAATCCTTTTTATTCCTGTTTCTATAAAGTATGAAGTTGTATCGTACAGCTCCGGGTATCCACATATGATTTTGTCCTCATTGTTGTCACTACCAGAGCAAGCTCCTGATTGGTTAATGCGGCGCGGATACCCGCCAAAGTTCAGCGCATCAAACGCTCAATTCGCGCTGTGTCATTCGTGCAAATCACGTCATTTGTGCCGCAGAATGTCTATTCACGTCTTTGCATTTACTTGACATGTAAATCAGACGCGCTTAACGCTTATCGCGATGAAGCGAATAAATTTGCGCATAGTTGGACGCTTGAACATTTTGAGTTTAATCGCTTCATTCGCGCGTGACATTCACTTCACAACAGACGCAAATTTGCATCATGGGAGGGGCTTCTGGCAAACGGCTATTCTCGTTGCGACATGGATTGTTTTAAAATACGGCGAATACGCTCAATTTGCCGGCTTTAACTAGCTTGTAGTCTCAATAGCCTATATATAGCTCAAATTGAGTAAAGACCGTTTTTTATAATTTACCAGATTGTCTGACCTCCTCACTCACTTTCTTCCAAGCAAGATCCTTTTAATCCCTGTTTCTATAAAGTACGAAGATGTATCGTACAGCTCCGGGTATCCACATATGATTTTGTCCTCATAGTTGTCACTACCAGAGCAAGCTCCTGATTGGTTAATGCGGCGCGGATACCCGCCAAAGTTCAGCGCATCAAACGCTCAATTCGCGCTGTCATTCGCGCAAATCACGTCATTTGCGCCGCAGAATGTCTATTCACGTCTTTGCATTTACTTGACATGTAAATCAGACGCGCTTAACGCTTATCGCGATGAAGCGAATAAATTTGCGTGTAGTTGGACGCTTGAACATTTTGAGTTTACTCGCTTCATTCGCGCGTGACATTCACTTCACAACAGACGCAAATTTGCATCATGGGAGGGGCTTCTGGCAAACGGCTATTCTTGTTGCGACATGGATTGTTTTAAAATACGGTGAATAAGCTCAATTTGCCGGCTTTAACTAGCTTGTAGTCTCAATAGCCTATATATAGCTCAAATTGAGTAAAGATCGTTTTTTATAACTTACCAGATTGTCCGACCTCCTCACTCACTTTCTTCCAAGCAAGATCCTTTTAATCCCTGTTTCTATAAAGTACAAAGATGTATCGTACAGCTCCGGGTATCCATATATGATTTTGTCCTCATTGTTGTCACTACTAGAGCAAGCTCCTGATTGGTTAATGCGGCGCGAATATCCGCCAAAGTTCAGCACATCAAACGCTCAATTCGCGCTGTCATTCGCGCAAATCACGTCATTTGCGCCACAGAATGTCTATTCACGTCTTTGCATTTACTTGACATGTAAATCAGACGCGCTTAACGCTTATCGCGATGAAGCGAATACATTTGCGCGTAGTTGGACGTTGGAACATTTTGAGTTTACTCGCTTCATTCGCGCGTGACATTCACTTCACAACAGACGCAAATTTGCATCATGGGAGGGGCTTCTGGCAAACGGCTATTCTCGTTGCGACATGGATTGTTTTAAAATACGGCGAATAAGCTCAATTTGCCGGCTTTAACTAGCTTGTAGTCTCAATAGCCTATATATAGCTCAAATTGAGTAAAGATCGTTTTTTATAACTTACCAGATTGTCCGACCTCCTCACTCACTTTCTTCCAAGCAAGATCCTTTTAATCCCTGTTTCTATAAAGTACGAAGATGTGTCGTACAGCTCCGGGTATCCACATATGATTTTGTCCTTGTTGTTGTCACTATTAGAGCAAGCTCCTGATAGTTAACGCGGCGCAAATATCTGCCAAAGTTCCGATTTTTTAACTCGTGCGATTCACGAGAATCACGCATTACGCGCGTCAAGCGCTCAATTTGCGCGAATTGCATCACCTCATTTGCGCCGCAGAATGTCTATTCGCATCTTTGCTTTGACTTAACATGTAAATTACTCTCACTTAATACTTTATTTGCATCTGGTGTGAACGCACCTTATGGTGCGAATGAAGCGTTTCGCGAAAAATTGTGAGTTGAAAAATCTGAACTTTGGTGGATATTTGTGCCACGTTAACCAATCAGGGGCTTGCTCTAGTAGTGACAACAATGAGGACAAAATCATATGTGGATTCCCGGAGCTGTACGATACATCTTCGTACTTTATAGAAACGGGATTAAAAAGGTGAGGAGGTCGGACAATCTGGTAAATTGTAAAAAACGCTCTTTACTAAATTTCAGCTATACATAGGCTATTGAGACTACAAGCTAGTTAAAGCTGGCAAATTGAGCTTATTCGGCCTATTTTAAAACAATCCATGTCAGCCATTTCGAGACGAGCCGGCTGGCAGAAGCCCTTCCCATGACGCAAATTTGTGTCTGTTGTGAAGTGAATGTCACACGCAAATGAAGCGAGTAAACTCAAAATGTTCCAGCGTCCAACTACGTGCGAATAGTGCGATTTATTCACTTTATTCGCGTCTGGTGTGAACGCACCATTAGAGGATAAATCGCTTTGTTGTATTCTTCATTTGTAGGTAGCTTTGAATAAAAGCATTTTATAAATAATGTACATGTAAATTAAAAATATAATTATTTAATATTATCTAAAAGTAATAAGTTAGCTTGAAAAAGCCAACTTACTGATATTGTACTTATTAATTAAGCTTATTATTATTCTTCCGCTTCTTCTGAGACTAAAATTGCTACACCTCCTAAACTGTTCAAGCTACATCCACCAAACTCAGACTAGACCTTCAGACTGTCCTGACTTGAGTTGCCTTATCTTTTCAGACTGATCCGACTTACGGTTTCCCTAAAAATGGTGATTAAAACTCGCAAACACTCCCATGGACTTTCAAACAAGATTTTCAAACTGTCCAACTGTCAAAAATTAAAATCTAAACACTGAAGCCCAGACTCAAGCAACCACCTGAGTACCCTAGCAACTATATATCAACACCCTAGCAACCACCTGAGTTCCCTAGCAACCATATAGCAACCACCCGAGTTCCCTAGCAACCACATAGCAACACCCTGGCAACCACTGTGTACCCTAGCAACCGCATAGCAAGACCGTAGCAACCATCCTAGTTATCCAATTTATATAAAATGTATATATGTACACATAGATTAAAAATATAAATATATATAAAAAATATTTAAACAATATAATATAAAAATGTACATTTTATATGCCAGATTTTTTTACAAAGATTGCTAAATACGTACATACAAGTACCTGCTAATATATATATATATATACATTTATATAAAATTGATATATGTAAACATACATAAAAAATATAAATACATTAAAAAAATAATTTAAACAATGTAATGTAAATGTACATTTTATGTGCCAGATTTTTTTAAAAGACTGCTAAATAAATATAAGTTCCTGCTAAAATCTAAATATACATTTTTATAAAAAATACAATTTATATATACAAACATAAATAAAAAATCTAAATATATATATATTTTAAATAATTTTAAATAATAATAAAAAAAAAAAAAAAAATATATATATATATATATATATATATATATATATAATGTAATATGCAATGGCTTCTCGTTTTGTAACATTATCCTAATAAATAATGCATAAATACTTTTTTTCTTAATAAAAAATATTTAAAAAAAATATTTAAACAATATAATATAAATGTAAATTTTATGTGCCAAATTGTTTACAAAGACTGCTAAATAAATATAAGTACCTGATAAAAATATAAATAAAAATGTATAAATGTATATCTGTACACGTAAATTACAAATATAAATATATTTCAAAAAGATCATATAAACAATATAATATTAGTGTACATTGTATGTGCTTGATTTTTTTTTAACAAAGACTGCTAAATAAATATAAGTACCTGCTAAAAATATAAATATAAATTTATATAAAAAATAACATTTATATATACAAACATAAATTAAAAATCTAAATATGAAAATAAAAAAAAATACAGTGAGGAAATAAGTATTTGAACACCCTGCTATTTTGCAAGTTCTCCCACATAGAAATCATGGAGGGGTCTGAAATTGTCATCGTAGGTGCATGTCCACTGTGAGAGACATAATCTAAAAAAGAAATCCAGAAATCACAATGTATGATTTTTTAACTATTTATTTGTATGATACAGCTGCAAATAAGTATTTGAACACCTGAGAAAATCAATGTTAATATTTGGTACAGTAGCCTTTGTTTGCAATTACAGAGGTCAAACGTTTCCTGTAGTTTTTCAGCAGGTTTGCACTGCAGGAGGGATTTTGGCCCACTCCTCCACACAGATCTTCTCTAGATCAGTCAGGTTTCTGGCCTGTCGCTGAGAAACACGGAGTTTGAGCTCCTCCAAAGATTCTCTATTGGGTTTAGGTCTGGAGACTGGCTAGGCCACGCCAGAACCTTGATATGCTTCTTACAGAGCCACTCCATGGTTATCCTGGCTGTGTGCTTCGGGTCATTGTCATGTTGGAAGACCCAGCCTCGACCCATCTTCAATGCTCTAACTGAGGGAAGGAGGTTGTTACCCAAAATCTCGCAATACATGGCCCCGGTCATCCTCTCCTTAATACAGTGCAGTCGCCCTGTCCCATGTGCAGAAAAACACCCCCAAAGCATGATGCTACCCCCCCCATGCTTCACAGTAGGGATGGTGTTCTTGGGATGGTACTCATCATTCTTCTTCCTCCAAACACGTTTAGTGGAATTATGACCAAAAAGTTCTATTTTGGTCTCATCTGATCACATGACTTTCTCCCATGACTCCTCTGGATCATCCAAATGGTCATTGGCAAACTTAAGACGGGCCTTGACATGTGCTGGTTTAAGCAGGGGAACCTTCCGTGCCATGCATGATTTCAAACCATGACGTCTTAGTGTATTACCAACAGTAACCTTGGAAACGGTGGTCCCAGCTCTTTTCAGGTCATTGACCAGCTTCTCCCGTGTAGTTCTGGGCTGATTTCTCACCTTTCTTAGGACCATTGAGACCCCACGAGGTGAGATCTTGCATGGAGCCCCAGTCCGAGGGAGATTGACAGTCATGTTTAGCTTCTTCCATTTTCTAATGAATGCTCCAACAGTGGACCTTTTTTTACCAAGCTGCTTGGCAATTTCCCCGTAGCTCTTTCCAGCCTTGTGGAGGTGTACAATTTTGTCTCTAGTGTCTTTGGACAGCTCTTTGGTCTTGGCCATGTTAGTAGTTGGATTCTTACTGATTGTATGGGGTGGACAGGTGTCTTTATGCAGCTAACAACCTCAAACAGGTGCATCTAATTTAGGATAATGAATGGAGTGGAGGTGGACATTTTAAAGGCAGACTAACAGGTCTTTGAGGGTCAGAATTCTAGCTGATAGACAGGTGTTCAAATACTTATTTGCAGCTGTATCATACAAATAAATAGTTTAAAAAATCATGTATTGTGATTTCTGGATTTTGTTTTTAGATTATGTCTCTCACAGTGGACATGCACCTACGATGACAATTTCAGACCCCTCCATGATTTCCAAGTGGGAGAACTTGCAAAATAGCAGGGTGTTCAAATACTTATTTTCCTCACTGTATATATATATGTATATAATGTAATATAGCACAGCTTCTCGTCTCGTAATATTATCCTAATAAATAATGCATGTTTTTTCCTTGATTTGGACTGCTATAGATCTTAATCACAGCTTTAAATATACCCAAGTGCTAATTATTTAATTTCTTTAAAGCTTTTTGCAATTGCAAAACACATCTAGAGGCATTCGCTGTTCACTGAACGAAAGCAATTCCAGCCGTTTTGCTAATTAACCTGTATATGTGTACACTATACTTTGGCCATAATTTAATTGCATGCATAAAAGCATTTGTGCATGCATTATTGCTTGACTGCAGGGTATGGAAGAGGTGGCCAGCGCCTGATGGTTGTTCAGGAGACAGCATCAGAATGCAGGGTTCGTTGTCTCCGCTCTCCCCCTCTCTCCGCGCATACAACAGCTGTGATGATTTCATTTACATACTAATAACCAGCCAGGACTCCGGCAACCACAGAGTGTTTGACTTTTATTGTCACTTGTGTCTCCTGCAGTTTAGTGGGAATGGGGAAGCCACGCATCAGTAAATAAGCGTGATAGAGAGAGGGGGCCGCTGTCGGCTGGCACGGACGTCCGCTGGACGCCTTGATCGATGCTTTTCGAAAAATCTGGAGCTAATTCGGAAAAAAATGCAGCGCGAGGCCTGAAAGTGCACGAGGCATCTGGTTTTAGCCGATCCCGCTCTCCCATTGTAAAGCCTCTTTTTACAACTGTCTTGCGCCTGACACCCTGGAGACGTCCGCGGATCGGGCCCGTCGGCAGTAGCACATGGCAGCCATTAGAGTAACTCAATACCACCAATGGCTGCCTCATATGGAACTTTGATCACTTAAATCCAGCTTAAAGAAGCAGGGGCCACTTTCAAACCCCATATCGCTTTTTTCCGCCCGTCGTGGAATTTTAATTTGATCCCTTTCGGGTTATTCGGAGATCTCCGAACTCGAATTAGGCTTGTGTACATTTCAAACCAGGAGCCTCACTGAACTCGGCACAAAAGACAAGGTGGGGGTCTGAAATCCGAGAAGCGCTCCCATGTTTGGACTAGCCGGGATGGTTTTCTGGAAGAAGAAGAAAAAAGAGAGAGAGAGTATTTTTACTGGATTATTTAACACGTAACCTTGCGCTTTTAATTGAAAACACACGTACGGCCGAGTGCACACACTTTACATGCAGGTTTTATTTTATGACTTTAACATGCAATAATGTTCCTACTGTGAGAGCTCACCTAAGACTTTCTTCCTCGTGTAATAATCCCAGATTTATTTATACATTTAGCACCCGGATGCCTGCCAAAGCCCATAAAGGATGAGGTATAAGTGAGTCTAAATGTCAGTTCCAAATTTTACACACAATTATTTTTTAAATAAGGAAACACTTCAAACGATTCAATCACAAAAAGAAGGCGCGCGGCTCGCAGATACCGCAGGTATTGGGAGGATATATGAATATTAATGAACGCTGTTGCCAGTTAATGTCACTCGCAATTGAAGGAGAAAAGACACGAGAGGGAGAGAGAAAGAGAGAGAGAGGAAAAAACAATGAGGACGGGAAATAAGAAGGAAACAAAAGGAGAGAGGAGCAGACGAGCGAATGGACGCGCGGCAGATGAGAGGAGAGGCGTCTGGCAGCTCTATTAGTATTCATATGGCGTGCGGCTCTGGAGAGGATTAATGTACTCTGATGTGTAATATTCTGGCGAACAATTAATTTGCCTACAGTTTTGTCACGCTTGAAATTTAAGTGCTAGAACCGATCGATGGTCGCAGCTACTAATATGATCTCTGTAGGCCGCTTCTGCAGTCTCCGGTTTCATCATTTTTTCTCTCTCTCACATCTCCTGTGACATGCACTGGTGCAAGGACACGCTAGGCTTTTCTTTCACACACATGCGCGCGCGTGTGTGTGTGTGCACATTTGCACGAAAATACTAACACTAACCAGTTCAAAAATGTTCTGTAACAAGCTATATTTTGACGTGTAGCTTTAATGCAGATGCTATAACACGATTCAATTCAGTGAATCGGTTTGTTTGAACAGTTCTTGATTCACTGACTCATTTGAGTCATGTGGAGCAAAATAATTAACTAGCTGCTCATTTGAAACGACATACTAATACAAATAAATGATTAATCACTGAATAATTAATTAGTAAGATAACCCACTGAAATACCCACCAGGGATAGTTCACTCAAAATAAATAAATACATGAAATTGTAGACATTTACTCACACTCATGTCGTTCCAAACATGTTAGTCGTTCTTTCTCCTGTGAAACACAGAAGAAGAAGAAAAGTACCGTTTAGTTTAACCCATTTGTGCCCAACATTTTCTGAATGGTTTCATGCATATAGTCCTATGTGAACATGTTCTGCATTTATTTTGCCCAGGTTTTTTTCTTTTCTTTCTTGAAAATCGTATTTGTGTTGTATGCACCCCTTCAATGTCATATTTGAATAGGAGGAGAACATTTGGCATCTAACTCAAAATTCCTGCTTTCAACAGATCAATCTCTATTCATAAACAAATGTATATAAAAGTCGAAGAACATTCGACGCAAACTCAAAAAAGCTGCATCTATCTTATAATCTTTTGAATATGAAAACACAACAAACAACAAATGCATTTGTCTTAAAGTGGTGGAACAATGTGCAGACATTAAGTTGCCCCAACAGGGCATTGTGTATCAAAAAGTTAAATGAAAATAAATAAATAGAATGACGAAAAAATTACATCTATATAACAAAAAACAACTGACAAATAGTCCCATAGTATTCAATGGCTGACTGTAGAAGGTGATTTCATATAATAATGTAAATGTAAACTCATTAGTGTCTGAATTTCCACATTATAATGGGGTCGTAAGCTACTAGTCACAAAAATAATTAGTGTCCTTGACCAATTTAACGAAGGGTCCTCAATATTTTGGCCTTTACAAGACATAATATCATAAAATATTACAGTGAGGAAAATAAGTATTTGAACACCCTGCTTTTTTGCAAGTTCTCCCACATAGAAATCATGGAGGGGTCTGAAATTGTCATCGTAGGTGCATGTCCACTGTGAGAGACATAATCTAAAAAAAAAATCCAGAAATCACAATGTATGATTTTTTAACTATTTATTTGTATGATACAGCTGCAAATAAGTATTTGAACACCTGAGAAAATCAATGTTAATATTTGGTACAGTAGCCTTTGTTTGCAATTACAGAGGTCAAACGTTTCCTGTAGTTTTTCAGCAGGTTTGCACTGCAGGAGGGATTTTGGCCCACTCCTCCACACAGATCTTCTCTAGATCAGTCAGGTTTCTGGCCTGTCGCTGAGAAACACGGAGTTTGAGCTCCTCCAAAGATTCTCTATTGGGTTTAGGTCTGGAGACTGGCTAGACCCCACAAGGTGAAATCTTGCATGGAGTCCCAGTCCGAGGGAGATTGACAGTCATGTTTAGCTTCTTCCATTTTCTAATGATTGCTCCAACAGTGGACCTTTTTTCACCAAGCTGCTTGGCAATTTCCCCGTAGCTCTTTCCAGCCTTGTGGAGGTGTACAATTTTGTCTCTAGTGTCTTTGGACAGCTCTTTGGTCTTGGCCATGTTAGTAGTTGGATTCTTACTGATTGTATGGAGTGGACAGGTGTCTTTATGCAGCTAACGACCTCAAACAGGTGCATCTAATTTAGGATAATAAATGGAGTGGAGGTGGACATTTTAAAGGCAGACTAACAGGTCTTTGAGGGTCAGAATTCTAGCTGATAGACAGGTGTTCAAATACTTATTTGCAGCTGTATCATACAAATAAATAGTTAAAAAATCATGTATTGTGATTTCTGGATTTTCTTTTTAGAATATGTCTCTCACAGTGGACATGCACCTACGATGACAATTTCAGACCCCTCCATGATTTCCAAGTGGGAGAACTTGCAAAATAGCAGGGTGTTCAAATACTTATTTTCCTCACTGTATATTTTTCCCTTTCAAAATAAGGTCTACTGTACAGTAGATGCCATTTAAAGGGTTAAGTTGTGTTTTAGGTGGGATATTATGAAAGCAAAAAACACTAAACAAGAACAAAAATCTTGATTTATTAACCTATTAACACAGTATACTAGGCTAACAAGCCAGACCCACATCAAGATGTTGGGCCTGGGAACTCATTATTGGCAGGGCTCAATCCGAGGGGCGGTCTTTCAAATTCCCTCTGCACGCAATAGGATAGCGCTACAACCAACCAGAGCAATGAGGAAGGTGAAGCGGAGATAGTTGATAGATTAAACTTTCGCTGTATGCAGTCGGCAAAACTCAGAACACATCTTCCTTTTTTAAGAATGACCGTTCTTTGGTAGCAGGAAATTCACACGGAACCGTTGCAACTCTGCCGTCATTATGTTAAGCCCGCCCACCAAATCTATACACAATGTGATTGGCCTGACTAGAGTTCGGTTTTTCCAGCTCACAAGCCAATGGAGAGTTGCTAGATGCCCTGGTTGCAAATTATATTTGCTGCCGCTAGGGTGCGTCTAGATTTCTAGGCTGACAGTATACCCCATTTCCCCATGATATATGTAAGGAATAATTGACCACAGGCCGTTGAATTATTAGAAAAATAATGCACACCCGAGGTGCATTATTTTTCTAATAATTCAAAGGCCCGGAGTCAATTACTCCGCTTATACTACGGTTACCACACCTCAAGACATCGATCCGATGATATATTTAAAGGGGTTCGTCCGGTTTTTGTACTTAAATCGCTATTGTGAGTAGGACTATTTCTTCCGTGTCTCATCCATAGGGCCCTATCTTGCACCCAGCGCAATTGACTTTGTACACCGACGCATGTGTCATTCCTATTTTGCACCCGCGCAAAGCGCGCTTTTCCCTCCACAGAAGCACGTCGCTAAACTAGTGAATGAACTTGCGCTCCCTGGGCGGTTCAGCGCAAAAAAGGAGGCGTGTTCCGGCGCAAACAATCCCTGGTGCTATTTTGCTGTTCCATTAAACAATTGCGCCACTGACCAGAAAAAACCTAGTCTAAAGTCAGTGGCGCGTTGCGCGTTGTTCATTATGCTATTTTAAGGGCGCATGCTTGACCATAGCGTGCACAACGCGCATACACTTTGCTCATGTAATCTACACAGATGCAACAGTTATTTTTGCAAATCATAAATTGTTACACTAAAAAAATATTAACACATGAGATGACGGAAATCATTGTGGTGTGCCACGAAGATGTGAAAAAATAGGCATAAATCTAGCTTACAAATTATTCAGGCTAATTATTTATTTAACCGACGCTATTTTGGGTGGGTTTCTCCCATCCCCATACAACACAACTTCTCTGTCTTTCACTGCTCTTACAAGAACATCAGTCTCCTCGGCTGTGAACCGCTCCTGGCGTGCGCCTGGTAAATACGCCATAATAATAGCAGTCCATAATGGAACTTGCGCACCTGCTTTTAAAGGGAATGTTGGATGACGCTCTGATTGGTTTATTCACGTTACGCCCAAACCACACCTATGAATAATGAAGCTACTTCAGACCAACCCATTTTAGATTTGCGCCGGGCGCAAGAGCCATTTATCCCGCCGGGAAAATAGCAACAGCGCCGAGACCCACCCACAAAGTTACTTGCGCTTTGCGCTTTGACACTTGCGTTTCAGATCGTTAAAATAGGGCCCAAAGGCTCTTTTGCTAGTTCCGAAACGTCATTTTAAAGCTAGTTGTGGAGGCTTGAGCCACTGATAGCAGACTAATGCAGTTATTAACGCAGCAAGTTATTAGGGAGAGAGAGAGAAAGAGAGAGAGAGAGAGAGAGAGAGAGAGAGAGAGAGAGAGAGAGAGAGAGAGAGAGAGAGAGAGAGAGAGAGCGAGCCTGCGTCTCTTTTACAGCGTCAACTAATACGGAACTGTAAGAACAGCGCCTTTATTAACGTTACCTCGCTAGTGAGAAATGTCATGTTGCTTTTAAGTTGCTAAACTATTTTACTGATAAAATCACGTTTCTGTGCGAGTGTGTGCGCGTTTGAGTGGGAGAGCAGAGAGAGCGGGAGAACGAGAGTAATGTGCGTTTCTTACTTAATTAAACGTAATTTTGTGGAAATAAAACATGTAAATAATTTGTCCTTTTTATTTATTTGATTGGTCAGTGTCGTTGTGGGTTTTGGTTATTTGCTGTTGTAGGCTGTAAAGACATTTGAAATAACTGAAATCATTTGGCGAAGTGATATGGAACTGTAATGCGGTCAAGAGAGCTGCCTGGAAGTACGTTCGCTGTGCGTTTCCCAGAAAATAATTGCACACCTCAGAACGTTCATCAGCCAATCAGATTCAAGCATTCAACTGCCCCGTAGTATAAGTACTTACAAGTTATTTGCACATCGGCAACTACAGTTGCCGCTTGAACTTTTGACTAAAGCCCCGTTTCCACCGAAATTACCCGGAACAATTTGTACCAGGAACTTTTTTTACAGGAACTTTTCCCCCCCCAGACCTGCTACTGTCTGCGTTTCCACTGCGGTCTAAAGTACCGAGAAGATTAGGCAAATTAGTCCAGAGACGTAGGACTGCACGCGACTGAGATTCAAGAACAATTTATACTTCTGCGTCGAGTGTACGGCGTAGCTATGCCGTAGGCTGTGTGATGCGCGCGTACCCTACGCCGTACCCTGACGCGCGCCTCTCCAAAAATGTAACAACGCGTCAATTCTACGCGGACTGCAAGCGCCGTGATTGGTCTGCCAGAACCCTTCCCTCAGGTCAATAAATAAACAAACAAAATCTGCGATAGGAGTGCGTGTCCAGAAATTGGATGATAGTTTAATCCTTACATCTGCTATATAACACAATATTTTGTAGTGCAGAGATTGTTTATGTTAGTGAATAAATACATAGATCCGCTGTGTATAGTTTATTTTCTCATTAAAACCAAAGATGCTAATCAGTGATTGTATATCAAGAACAGGGACACATTAGGGTGAATTTCGTTTTGTGATTTCAACGGAATGAATAGTCTCCGCAACAGCAATCGATTGAAGCGCTCGTCTGTGCATGAGCTAACGATACTGAAAACAGCGCCACGATCGCCTCTTATTTACATTTACATTTATGCCTTTGGCAGACGCTTTTATCCAAAGCGACTTAAAGTGCCCTTATTACAGGGACAATCCCCCTGGAGCAACATGGAGTAAAGTGCCTTGCTCAAGGACACACTGGTGGTGACCGCTGGGATCGAACCAGCAACCTTCTGCATATCAGTTCCATGGTTTAACCCACTGGACCACCATCTCACGGTCCAGTGGGATCCTCTATTTAACTCTACTAATCCACTAGAGATGCTTAATTGGTATTACATACAACAACTCAAGCTGCAAGAAAAGCCGCTATCTGTCGCCGCTATCTGTCGCCATGACGGCTGAAGATACTCCGTCAATGTAAACATGCTTCTTCTTCGGCTTTTGCCTTGATACTGTGGGTTACCATCAACATGCCCGTGGACACTGCCTCCTAGCGGTCTGCATGTGGAATTGCACATTGACACAGACAACAACGCAGAAGTATAAATTAAAACCAACGCGTAACTTGCGCCGTAGCGGATAGGGCGTAGGTCCGACACAGAAGTATAAATTGTCCTTCAAGCAGCGCTGCTTTTGCTGGTTATGTATTGGTTTACTAAAGAGGTAATTAACAAAACGCCGAAAAAAAGAGACGAGCACAGATACTAAAGCGTATTCTGAAAGCTCGTAAAGCTAGATTTAAAATAAGACAACGCATGTTATCAGCAATTACAGACATTGACCGTGAGATTGCTGAGACGAACGCGGGCCATCAGACAGAAAGAGCAAGACTGATATTTGCTGAATGCAGAACGAACCTCACAAAAGACTTTTAAAAATGCCGGTTGAAATAAAATACTGCGTGAGCTCAACCAATCAGCATGTTCAGCGCCCAAGTCCCACCCCCGAAAGTTCCTGAACTTGCGAGCAGGGACTTTCGGAGGGGGAGATTTTTACCTGGAACTTGATTTAGACTCCGGTTCATGCAGTCCAAACACACAGAGTACCACCCCAAAGTTCCTATAGTTCCTGGGGAAAGTTCCTGCAGTGGAAACGTGGCTAAAGTATACAAAAACTATAGATCTCTTGTAAGATTTGTTTTGTTTGGATGATTCTAGGATTATGCAGATATTTGTGTCAACAAAAAATATATATTAGTAACATGAAAATGGCCTTTCTTTGGGGTTTGCCTTCGCCATGCTTCCTGGAAGTAGGGGGTAGGAAGTTGGCAGCCTCATATGACAGGAAGGAAGTTAATACTTTTTTTTTCTCCTTGAAATACTTTATTTGGTTGTTTGCTTGCATGTCATTGAGACATAAAACATGGATAACATCTACAGGGAGTGCAGAATTATTAGGCAAATGAGTATTTTGACCACATCATCCTCGTTATGCATGTTGTCTTACTCCAAGCTGTATAGGCTGGAAAGCCTACTACCAATTAAGCATATTAGGTGATGTGCATCTCTGTAATGAGAAGGGGTGTGGTCTAATGACATCAACACCCTATATCAGGTGTGCATAATTATTAGGCAACTTCCTTTCCTTTGGCAAAATGGGTCAAAAGAAGGACTTGACAGGCTCAGAAAAGTCAAAAATAGTGAGATATATTGCAGAGGGATGCAGCAGTCTTAAAATAGCCAAGCTTCTGAAGCGTGATCATCGAACAATCAAGCGTTTCATTCAAAATAGTCAACAGGGTCGCAAGAAGCGTGTGGAAAAACCAAGGCGCAAAATAACTGCCCGTGAACTGAGAAAAGTCAAGCGTGCAGCTGCCAAGATGCCACTTGCCACCAGTTTGGCCATATTTCAGAGCTGCAACATCACTGGAGTGCCCAAAAGCACAAGGTGTGCAATACTCAGAGACATGGCCAAGGTAAGAAAGGCAGAAAGTCGACCACCACTGAACAAGACACACAAGCTGAAACGTCAAGACTGGGCCAAGAAATATCTCAAGACTGATTTTTCTAAGGTTTTATGGACTGATGAAATGAGAGTGAGTCTTGATGGGCCAGATGGATGGGCCCGTGGCTGGATTGGTAAAGGGCAGAGAGCTCCAGTCCGACTCAGACGCCAGCAAGGTGGAGGTGGAGTACTGGTTTGGGCTGGTATCATCAAAGATGAGCTTGTGGGGCCTTTTCGGGTTGAGGATGGAGTCAAGCTCAACTCCCAGTCCTACTGCCAGTTTCTGGAAGACACCTTCTTCAAGCAGTGGTACAGGAAGAAGTCTGCATCCTTCAAGAAAAACATGATTTTCATGCAGGACAATGCTCCATCACACGCGTCCAAGTACTCCACAGCGTGGCTGGCAAGAAAGGGTATAAAAGAAGAAAATCTAATGATATGGCCTCCTTGTTCACCTGATCTGAACCCCATTGAGAACCTGTGGTCCATCATCAAATGTGCGATTTACAAGGAGGGAAAACAGTACACCTCTCTGAACAGTGTCTTGGAGGCTGTGGTTGATGCTGCACGCAATGTTGATGGTGAACAGATCAAAACACTGACAGAATCCATGGATGGCAGGCTATTGAGTGTCCTTGCAAAGAAAGGTGGCTATATTGGTCACTGATTTGTTTTTGTTTGGTTTTTGAATGTCAGAAATGTATATTTGTGAATGTTGAGATGTTATATTGGTTTCACTGGTAAAAATAAATAATTGAAATGGGTATAAATTTGTTTTTTGTTAAGTTGCCTAATAATTATGCACAGTAATAGTCACCTGCACACACAGATATCCCCCTAAAATAGCTAAAACTAAAAACTACTTCCAAAAATATTCAGCTTTGATATTAATGAGTTTTTTGTGTTCATTGAGAACATGGTTGTTGTTTAATTATTAATGTTGTAAAATGAATCCTCCCTGTATACTTACAAAAGGAAAATGACAACTATACACTTGGCTTAAATGGGTTAATGGACACAAAAATGCATACAGGTTTATTCCTGCTTATAGGTTTCTCGACTATATTGTAGCCATTTACGTTAATAATTTTTAAATAATTATTAAATAATTTATTTTTATCAGTATATCTTGCAATAAGGGTAGTGGAAAAAGATAAATGCATACTAAAATTAGTCAAAAGAGTTCACTGAGTCAGTGAATCATTACTTTGATATTGCAAACAAACTGATTTGTTACAATTAATTGAATTTCCCATATGATATTTTAGGATTGTGTCTGGCTATTGCATCTACATTAAAGTAACCTATTACAGCACATTTTGAAATCATGCTGGTTAAACGAGTAGTTTTGCTACTTTAAATGATTCACTCCTGAAAACTGGAGTGCAAGTGTATTTTCATGTAAAAAAAAAATGCCGCACAGGACTCAGATGAATCGTTTTGAAAATGAACGGATTCACTAAAATAAATTGAACTGTTGGACTTTCTTTCTCCTGTGACAAACAATAATTAGTTTGTTAATTGGAAGAAAGTCATGCAGGTTTTATCTATTGCTACTTATAGGCTCCGAGACTATATTGAAGCAATGTTAGTAGTCTTTCGAAATGATTATTCATTGATTAATAATGTATTTTTATCAGCAGATCTGGCAATAAGGGTGATGGAAATAGATAAATGTACAGTAAAACACACATTGATAGTCAAAAGTATCGCATGTTTTGCTGCACAGGACTCAAATGAGCTCCTATTGAAGCCATTCAAGTTAAATTATTATTCAGTGATGAATCATTTTATCAGTATGTATCTGACATTAAGGGTCGTGGCACGAATGTATACTAAATTAAATTTCAAAATACGTTTGATGGGCAAAAGTAGTGTTTCACATGAGCAGCTATTTCATTATTTTGCGGCACAGAACTCAAATGACTCGAGTCATTATTTTGAACGAGGGGTTGCACATGAGGATGAGTAAATGACACCATTTTCATGCGATTTTTTTGGGGGGTGAACTATCCCTTTAACTTCTTTAAATCTTAGCACAACATACAGTAGTTTCAAGTAGACATGCACACACAACTGTTCAAAAAAACTGATTCACTAAAATTGACTCTCTCCTGTGAAAAGAAGAGGAAAAGTCAGGGGGATCCAAACAACAAAGTCAGCCATACAGGTTTGGAACGACATGAGGCTGAGTAAACGATGACATAAAGTTCATTTTTGGTTGAACTATCCCTTTAAACGATGGGAATCTCAGCCAGCTATAGTTTCAAGTAGGCATGCACACACAAAACAGGTCATTTTCGGGTGACAACAGGGGGCGTAGGTGCTTGCTTTAAGACTAGCCGCTCGTCGGTGTGTCCAACAGAGGAGAATCTGCCGGATTGTCTGACGGCAGTAACCCAAAACTCTCTCCACAAGGGGAGGCAGCGCAGAGAATCAAAGAATCCCACATGTTCCCCTCCACACTTCACTTCCCGATAACTTTCCTGATTTATGGGCGAGCAGCTGAGCGCAGCTGTGAGGTCTTTATTAAGTGCAAATCTTTATTGTGTGCGCTAAAGGCTGTAATCATATGTTTGTGACATTTTAAGAGCGGCATAATTAGTCTTCGGAGGCTCATAAAGGAATATATTCATTCTTAGCACGCATTAACAACCTGCGCAAGATCGCTTATCGCATTAACAGCCTGTGTGAGATTGCTTATTGCTTTAAAAGGCCCGGGCATTAGATATGGACGGCGCTTTATGACACATTTCTTTCCCGCTGCATCCGTTTGCAGTACAGATTGCTGTGCGTTTGAGGTTTATCTTGCTTTTTGGGTGAAACGCTTCTGCAAAAGCCAGACAGGATCGGGAGAGAAAGAAAGATTATGGGGGTTACATTTGCAAGGCTGGATCTCTTTGGTAACCTGATTAAACACATCCTTCACATCACCCGTGTGCTGATTTACACGAGGTTATGGCATGGACGGTAAGTTTATCGCGTAAAAGTTCTGAAACTCTAGAGGCTGATAATGTTTCACAGCAGCTCTAATGGAACTGAAACTCTCATTCATAAGAAATGCCTTGTGGGAAATCTCCTCGCACCAGCCGTTTTGGTGCAGAAGAGATGTTTGGAAATGTTTTAAGTCAACATGAAACGGCATCTGTAACCCGTTTTACTTCTGAAATGTGTCATTTAGGCCTACAGAATATTCAACTGGAGAAAAATGTAGGATAGGACTGGATTTTATCATTTGGGATTTGGTTTGATGGCGAAAAGTGGGCATTTTTAATACAAAAATGGCACTAGACATGAATGCAGATTTGCAGTTGATTGGGTTAATCCAGGGGTCTCCAAACTCGGTCCTCGAGGGCCGCTGTCCTGCAGAGTTTAGCTCCAACCCCAATTAAACACACCTGAACCAGCTAATCAGTGTCTTACTAGGACCTTGATTAGCTGGTTCAGGTGTGTTTATTTGTGGTTGGAGCTAAACTCTGTAGGACAGCGGCCCTCGAGGACCGAGTTTGGAGACCCCTGGGTTAAACTTTATTTCAATAGTCCAGTTTAGACATTCTACTAACTAGAAGTAAATGTGTAGCCACTATAAACTTTATCGTTACATATTATATTGTTATATTATAATGTTATCATATGCTATCGCTGTAAATAGAAAAGCCGGACAATATCCCTGCTAAATACCTTTAAGTATTGTGATATTCCACCACGTTTCTCACTGACACGCCCCCCAACTCATAAAGATCGGGGCTTAAAGAAAATCTCGAGCTTCCCACTGGTATTTACGACTTTATGGTGGCGTTCATGTGCGTTCAACTCATAAATACGATCTTTACGACATGACTTGAACCGTCAGACCACAAAATATGAGCCTGATTAAAAAAAACACAGATTCAGCAACCATTGTTAGTTTACGCTCTTGTTTCCAGAAATCAATCATGATTGGTCGAGAATTGGTCAACGTGTAGTATGAGCAGAGGTCGCGTTAACCGAAACGCGTTTCCGTCATTGATTGGAATTTATTTTAGTAGTGAAGGAAAAATCTGAAAGCCGCCCGCCATTTTGACAGATTACATGAGGGTGATCTATTGTAATTTGTAACTGTAATTCTCACCCCTGTCCACTTGGTGGAGAGAGCAATTTGGCCGACTACTGTATTAAGTTAATGGTCAACAAATGGCTTTTCTGAGTCATGGGACATTGTTTACTGTTTTATTTATGTCTTTCTGGTTGAAAATGATACAGATTTCGGTTAGTTGGACTGTATCTTTCAACATACCTTCTGATGTTCATTCATGTTTAATGTAGTTAATGGATGATCGTGTTCACTCGCGCTCCACTTGAACTGACAGTGATTTCTTGCGCCATATTAAAGAGTGCCAAAACGGTATTTATTGTTGGAATTTTGTAATAAAATGAACATCATTTGAAAAGTAAAACTTTGTTTCATATCAAAAGTAACAAAGAACAAAGCTTACTGCTTTTTTTGGACAAACATTCAAGACGAAACCACAGTCTCAGTTCAACTTTCTCCTCATAAATAAATAACTGCATAATCTAGCCTTTATGCTTGTCCTGTAGGTTTGTGAATAAAAATGTGAACAAAAACAGAGCCTATTAAATAAAATGCCTTTTCATTAAAATATGACAAATTATGACGGAATTTTTTACGACCCTGTCTGTCAAAAAAGGCGGACAACACGGAAGTCTAACGCAACCTCGGAGTCTGAAGCCGCCTTTCCACTACACACGACAAACGACAGCCGTTGGAACGGAAGTCATTTCCAATGGAGATTAGTACAGGAGCTGCGTGCAGTCCGATCATTTGCGTATGCGGAAATTCCGGATTCGATTTGAGATTTGGATTGAAAACTATGAGAGTGAAGTTAGAATTACCAATATTTTAACACTTTAACTTTATTCTGTAAACACTATTTCTGTAAAATAGCAGAAATAATGATTGCGTAATTATTAAATAAAAATATAATAAATGCAATATAATCTACTATGTTTTTATTTTAGATGTATTGAGGGTGATTTGTTTTGTGTGGATATATTCATACATGCATTACATTCATTAAAATCATTCATTTTACCATAAGCTGAGGTGACGGCTGCTTCACGGCAAATTTCAAAGTTGCGTGCGACTGCCACTAGGGGTGAAAGACGACAATCGTATGTGAATGTCGTGTGCAGTGGAAAGGCGACTTGACATGTTTCTTGTCCGCGACACGACAATGATTCGGGAGTCACAAATAATTACTATCTGAGCGGACCATAACTCTCATTCGAGTATTAGTAGACTGTTACGGTGCATTCACACTGGGTGTCTGTGAATGCGCTTCTCATTTACTTTGAATGGGTGACGTCATGCATTGCCGAACTGAATTGAGGGTTCCATTAGCCTGGATGCCAGCCGAACTTAGCCCCGCCCACAACATTTGAGTTCGGGAAGTTCGGTCTGGACTTGATCCGTTGTGGAGCAACTATGCTCGAACCAGAGCTGTTCGGACCAATCAAATTGTCAGGGCGGGCTTTATACGATGATGGACAGATGATCAACAGTAACGTAATCATCCACATCCCCAAAGAGCGATTGGGTTGAATCGTTTACTAAATGGAGAACTTGTTCGTATATGCGTTCACCTTCTATTTCTCTCAAAAATCGTGTTGGTAAGTACTCCGTGTATCCTTAAATTCTTTTTACAACATCGTTTACACTCATCTTCTTCTTCTACTTCTTCCAGCGTGCGTGCAGTTGAGTTCTGTCGACAACTATGCGTCGCTCAACACGTCACTTACTCCGTTGCTCTGATTGGTTGTAGGTCTATCCAATTGAGTGCAGAGGCGTTTTCTTTCCTGGTTCGGTTGAAACGCCCCATAATCACAGCCCAATGGAGCAGCATCAGACTCATATTCTGACTAGAATCTGAGTATGACAACGTCAGGTCCATTGCTTCACGTCGGAAAAAAAAGTCAACTTTAAATGCCAGCGCAGGCGTCAGCCAATCAGGGGTGAGTTTCTCGTACAACGACGTAACTCACCGCTTAACTACCATAGTACGATGCATCGTTGAAGAAATCAACTAGCTACTGACGACCCGAAACCGCATTGTCGCAAATTTGGCGTTCAACCACGTCGGTTAATGATGTCACGCAGGTGGTGGAGTAATAAATTATTTTAATGAATTTTTTTGAGATCAAATTAATTGCTATATTTTTTGCTATAAATTACGGACATGGCATCTGAGGAGTAGTTCTCATTTTTCTCAGTTATTTTACTTTATTTCCGGATTCAACCATAGGCAATTTTTCACGAAGGTTACTAGAGCACGTACGCACATGTGCACTCTTTAAAACCGGGGCTTTAAATCTCTTGACAAACTAAAAGACGAAAATGACATTTGTATGTATTCGATCCGATTATTTTGCTCAATATCATGCAAACAAGAAACTATGCTTCTAACCACAGGTCGAGATCTGACGTTGCAAAGTTTGCGATGCTGTTCGTTGGAACGATGGTTTCGGGAAACACCAACTCGTTGAACTACGCTTAAAACGACAAACTTTTTGGAAACGCACCCCAGATCGTCTATGCAAATACCCTAGCGCAGACGCTAGCCAATTGGCTTTATGCACAGCTGCACTACTTCCTGAACTTCAGCCAGCTCCTTTGTTTCCTGTCTGCCATTATTGGACAAACTGATTAATCCAGGTGTGCCTGACCTCTGTAGTCACAACAACAATAATCAGACACACCTGGATTAATCAGTTTGTCCAATAATGGCAGACAGGAAACAAAGGAGCTGGCTGAAGTTCAGAAAGTAGTGCAGCTGTGCATAAAGCCAATTGCGTTCATGCAACACCAGAAAATAATGTGATTGGCTGTTGTCACTATGACTGAGCGACGCAAATGTACATTGCAATGACGCTCTTGAATTGAAACAATACATCCGCAATTCACACAAAAAAATGTATTAATTACAGAACAGATTTGTGCTTAATTAGTTCATTTTTTTATTCTTTCTACTGATTATCATTTGGATTAATTTTCCATTTTTTTCAGATTATGAAATCTGAAGAGCTTGAAACGGCGTACAGAGCTCATTCGCTCTATAGCTGTCAATCATATTATGTGATCATAACTCCAGCCCTTCTGAATGATGATGTCATTTCCTCATTCTGAGTTCTGCACATAAACAACTGAGAGAAACGTTCCTACAGATGAAACACGAAGCCAGAGAAATATACGATTGCGACGATACATGTTCTGTATGTGTTTTCCATGCGGCTCTGAGTATTTTTATAACATGAAAAAAAAGAAAATGAGAAATGCTAAGCAGTTTATAATAAAACGCTACAAATAATCTGCCCATTATTTAATCAAAATCCACTTTAGAACGCAGTTGGAAGTTATTACATGCACTCCATGATGGTTTCTGTGTAGTATCACCCTTTATTTATGTTAATTTACTGATGCATGTTGTGCAGTGGACGAGGTTAAAGCCAAATGGGAGAAACTACAAGATGCATACATGAGGAAAAATGTATTCTCGTAGCGTGAATTAGCTGAAGGCAATCAATCGTTTTGCGTTCAGTGCATGGGCGTCACTAGGCCCTTTCTAAACTTCTGCCTAGCCCCCTAAAAAATATGTGATTAACCTTTAAAACATATGAAACTGGCGGGAGGCTTCGTCCCTCTTTTAGTCTGCGTTAATCGGCGTTAATCATCAGAAGCAGAGGTGTGTGCGTTCATTGGTCTGTCACTGCTCGTCAATGTCAAAATATTTCAGAAAACTAATCAAATCAGAGTAGGCGGGCTTTATGTTCACACAGAAGCTGCTGAGGCTGAGCGCGCATTTTAGCAGCACGACTCGACGTCAAGTGCAAGATATGTAAATAGCTAAACCATAGACTGTAAAAATAGCTAAACTAAACATTTCATATTTGATAGCTGCTTCTTTAAGTCAGAAATGTAAAACAAATGACAAAAATATTCAGGCAAATTAATAACGTTTGGTCTAATTTCACTATTTTGAATTGAAAATAGGCCTATGTACTGTGATTCATAATGTAATTAACAAACAAGAAATATTAAAGGTCCCGTTCTTCGTGTTTTTTTGAAGCTTTGATTGTGTTTACAGTGTGCAATATAACACGTGTTCATGTTTCGCGTGTAAAAAACACAGTATTTTTCACACAATTTACTCATCTGTACACCGCTGTTCTCACTGTCCTAAAAACGGCTGATGACTTCCTTGTTCTATGAAGTCCCTCCTTCAGAAATACGTAACGAGTTCTGATTGTGCCAGCGGTTCCTGTGTTGTGATTCGACAGCAGCTTAGCGCACGTTGTACGGAAAGGTCACGCCTCTTAACGGGAGATGTATGCGCTCAATGATCTCTACAGCGTCCCTGGGAAAGCCAAACAAAGGTGATTTGACTCCGGGATGAAAATAACAGCGTCTCGACGACATGGCGACAAACACACTCAAACGCAACACTTCCTCTTCTCCACGCAACACTTCCTCTTCTCCACGTGGGACAGCAACAAGACCATGCCCCCTTTTTTTCCGTATTCTTGTGGGCGGAGGTTAGTCTGTTCTACTGTTCTACTGACGTCATTTATGAAGGAAGTACCAGGATGTAGTCCAAGCCGGCCGTTCGCTGTAGGCTTTGAAAGGGAACTTCTGTTAAATAAAATATCTCGCTTGGCATTGAACTTTGAGCTTTATAATTTTACAGGTATTATTTATGCTCTAACAGCAACATTACACACTAACTAAAGTTTGAACAATGGGATCACGAAGAACAGGACCTTTAACAAAGCCGTTTTCTTCAGATTAGGCATAAGATTAATAATGAATGTGTGCATATTGTAAATTAATATAATTCCATTTGTAGTAAATTACAAGCCTGTATTGGGCATAAGATTAGTAATGAAAGTGTGCATATTGTGAATTAATTCAACACTCTGGTGCTCTTCGTTTGAGGGATCCTTTGGTTATCTTCCTGGTCATAAGTGACCGGACACCTAAAAATGCAACTTCCTCCACCCCAGTAAAATCAATGTAATTTATTTTTCTTCAATAATATTTGTTCTATTTTCTTATGTATTTTGAGATGATTTGATGGTACTTATTAATATTTATGCAATAATTATGGTCTATTTTTGCCATTGAAAATAATACAATAAAATGTAGTGATTTTTTTCAGTGACTTCCCATTCATTTCCAATGGGGGTCATTTTTGACCGAAGAACACAAAAGGTAGTATTTTTTTTACGACCACTTAGCATGCTCGAATCACGCCCTCATTTTTTTGTGTGTTCACAGCCCTAATACCATAAAAGTCACCAAGTTTCATATCATTCTGATGAAGCTATGATTTAAAAATTCTAAATGTGGTCCATAGATTCAGTGGTTCATAGGTGTGTGTGCGTGTGTGTGCGTGTGTGTGTATGTGAGTGGATGTGTCAATATCACACTCTTGATGTTTTAGAGTGTCACCCTTTTACTGCTGTGTATTTTTTTTCAGCATTGTGGCCGATTTGTAGATTGTGCACACAAATATTCCTTTCCTATGGTCGGTCATTTGTGACCGAAGATAATAAAAGGTAAACTTTTTTACGACCAATTTTTTGTGTGTTCACATACCTAATTAGCCTGACGTTGTCATACTCAATTCTAGTCAGAATATGAGTCTGCTCCTGCTCCGTTGGGCTGTGATTATGGGGCGTGTTTAAACCGAACCAGGAAAGACCTCAATTGGATAGACCTACAACCAATCAGAGCAACGGAGCGACGCATAACGTTAGTTGTCAAATGTCAACAGAACTCAACTGCACTGTGTTGCCAAGTCCGCGGGTTGAAGCGACCCCAATTATGTGATATACAGACCCAGGAATGCGAATTTTAGCAGGCAGTCCAGCCAAAATAACATATTTTACCCCCAAAATGCCATTTTTCCCGGAGAACCCCCCCGGAAAGCTATTGGGCTTGTTTTTAGCTAGTTTTGAGTATCTGGGCGAGTTTTGCTGTAAAAACTTGGCAACCCTGTCTGCACGCACGCTGGAATAAGTTACGTTAGAAGAAAAGATGAGAGTAAACGATCTTTGCCGGTGTTGTAAAAAAATAATTTAAGGATACACAGAGTACTAACCAACACCATCATCATTTCTGAGAGAAATAGTAAAGGTGAATGCATATACCAACAAGTTCTCCGTTTAGGATTAGAGCAAATTCAACCCAAGCGCCTTTGATGACGTGGATGATTACGTTACTGTTGATCATCTGTCCATCATCGTCTAAAGCCCGCCCTGAAAATTTCATTGGTCCGAACAGTTTCTGTTCGGGCATAATTACTTCTCTATGGATCAAGTCCAGACCGGAACAGCCCGTGCAAAGATTTTTGTGGGCGGGGCTAAGTTCATCCAGGCTAATACCTAATGCCAATAAAGTCACCAAGTTTCATATCATTCCGATGAAGCTGTGATGTTTTAAATATCAAAACCGAAAATTTTCCAGTCAGAAATGACCGAAGAGCACCATTAATAAACGTAGTTACCTAGCTTTCCTTGTAGCCTTCAGTAAATGAACGCGTCTACAAAAATAAAACATAAATATCAGTTAAGCATATGCTTAAAAACTCTATCAGTCATATCTGCCCAGTGACATGGTTTTCAAGCTATTGTTATCTAATTTTTTGGCCTTCAGAACATCTTAAAATGCACAAATGTAGATCATAGAAATCAACATTTTCTCGGGGGAGAATGCCCCCCAACCCCTCTAACTACCTCACACTTGGGATCTCAGTGATTATAAACCTGCCTACATTTCTGGGTGATTAAAGGATGTACAATATGGTCATGCAGAATAAGGCATTGATATTTGCTTTATACGTATAAGTAACAATAAACAGCCAATATCCTAATATGCATGCTACTAGTTAATAGTGAGAATTGGACCCTAAACTAAAGTGTTACCATTTTTGTCATACCCTCCGCTAAAATGAACATCCTAGAATCGCCCCTGGTTCAGTGTGAAAGCTCTGATTTGCTTAGCTTTATCGCGTTTAGGTTGACAGGTCTTTAGGTTTAGGGTTCGGGTAGAATAAGTTGACCTGATTGCAAAGTTACTTATATTCAATTCAGTAAAATGTCTGTTGGGGAGCATCACAATAAAGTATATTTAAGCTTGAACGCTAACTAATACTCTAATGACTGCTAGTTGACATACAAACTTACCTATAGTTAGCTAAATGTCTATCCAAATCGTAAAAGGATGTTTGAATGATTACAGAAACAAGCAATGTGCACAGATTCCTTCACAGTAAGACATGCATTAATGTCCTGTGTAAAGCTCTGGGATTTTGCGTGGAAGGGCGTAGCATGCTGAAAAGAAGCCATGCATCCAACTTTCTAAAAACAGAAGATGTAAATGGACAGATGTCCATCCATCCGCAGGAACCATCTGTGTCCCAAACAGTTTGTCCTAATCATCGCCGTGACCCTAAGCGTGAAAGACAAAACCTCAAACTGACACGAGAGATCGTAGTCAAGTAGCGAAGTGCCATTATAGCAGCTCTACACGTACCATTAGCACAAGATGCAATAATAGGCTTTAAAAGATACTAGACTGCTGCAATTTGTAGTGAATTTAAAAGCCACAAGCCTCCGTCTCAAACAAATCGAATTTATGTGCCATTTTTCGGCTTGGGCGCTGCACAGAAGCGGGTAATCCATAGCACTTCCTGGCACGGCGCTCGCACCGCACAGCTGACTGGCGTGTAAGACTGCCTCAAATTGGAGCAATTGAGCTCAAGCTAAAGCAATTACATCCTTTGTGTTCTCCACGGGGGACGTGACTAAACTGTGCTCATGATGAACCCAGAGGCCAAGACCGCCTGAATAACCAACAAGTAACTGAAGATAGAGCTCCAAATTATCCACATACATTACCTGAGTACAGTGACTAGGGATGTACTGATGCCGACATTCTGGCACTGTTAGTTCTGGATCGGAGAATGAATCATTAAAAAACATATTCATAGACAATCAAATCAATGTGGCTTTTAATGTAAGGACATTTATATGAAACTTTGGTCAAGAGTTTGCATTAAAACAGATTTAAAGTTCATATTAAGTTTGCCAGGCAGTTTTTTGGAGGGAAATTAATAACTTGTATTTTATTTGTAAAAAACAAACAAAAAAAGAGCAACATTTTGCTTTTTAGACAATAAATGTGGCTATTAATGTAAGAACATTTATATGAAAACACTAAACTTTTGTCAAAAATGTGCATCAAAATTCAAAACATAAGTTTAAAGTTCAGCTTTTTGGAAAATGAATAACTTGAATTTTCTTTGCAAAATTTATATTTATTTAATATTTAATTCGCCAGCTAGATTTTTGGGGAATTAATAAATTGTACTTTATTTAAAAATAAAAATATATATATATATTTGTTATTTTATTGAAAATAAAATGTTGCTTCTTAGACAAAGAAATCAATGTGGCTAATATTATTGTAAGAACGTTTATATGAAAACACAAACTTTTGTAAAGAATTTGCATCGAAATATACATTTTATGTTTTAAAATTTAAAGCTCATATTTAGTGTGCCAACCAGCTTTTCGGGGAATTAATAAATTGTACTTTATTTAAATAAATACATTAATATAAATATATAAATAAATATATTAAGTGCAAGTGGAGAAATGAGAAAAATGTGTAATTAACATATTGTTACACTTTATTTTAAGGTGTAATTATATATTTAAATAATATTAAGTAACTACATGTACTTACTATAGGGTTAGGTGCATGTAATTATGCATCATTTCAAGTTATTACTAACTACATAGAAACTTATGTAACAATTATAAAATAAAGTGTTACCTTTTTTTGTAGGCTATAAAAACCCAAGTCAATGTGGCGATTTATAGGAGAACATCTGAATGAGAATGACATTAATTCTGCACATGTTTCAAAAATGTGGTCAAAAATTTGCATCAAAACGTGTTAATATTAAGTTCCTCTGCCAGCTTTTTTGGGAAATTAATAAATTGCATTTTATAAACATATTTCAGTCAAATTTAGGACATGAAGCTGCATTTTTAAGACCATCATGCCATTAATATTCATGAGTCAAGCTGTTTTTATCTGTGACCCTGCAGATAGATAACTGTTCAGTATTTTCACGTCAAAACATGCTTGAATAAATTGAGTAAGAAGCGCTCTGATATCTTCTTTCAATATCGGCCTAAACATATGATATTGGTCATTTATCTTGTATCCCTTGCAGAACACAACAGACAAACGCGGTGAAGTGCATCACTGCATCACTGCACACATAACCTCACAGAAGCTCCTCACCTCAGTGCCGCTTTAATTGCCCCGGCGAGGGAGCAGAAGTGTGGGGCAGTAAATAAAGATTTCAGAGGGGGATAGAGGGTGTTGTCAGGGCTGCGGGCCGCTGGGACGTCTCTCCGCTTCTCTGGTTCACTGCATGCTGGCCAAACTCCAGACGCCATTGCATAAGACATCAAGTGTATCTGTAACAGACAAACGTTGTTTATACACAAGATAAGAGGCATCGGCATAAATGGCACGTGGTGCAATAAGAGACTGCACTGCAAAAACATTCGTTTTGTCTTGTTCTCCAGTACAAATATATAAACATTCTTAAATCAAGATGCATTTCCTTGAGAAGCTAAATACATAAGATATTATGTATCAAAATTCAATGGGGTCAGAAAATGTACCTTATTTCATGACCACATTGACAGAAATATTTTCTTGTTTTCTTTTAATAAAGACTTGATATTTTCTGTATTTTGCTTCTCAAGTATGCGTCTTAATTTAAGAATGTTTCGATATTTGTACTGGAGAACAACACACAAACATTGGGTAGGAAACTCATTTTTTTGCAGAGTGAAAGAGAAAATCTGTTTGATATTTCATCTTTTACTGTTTGCTGAAGGGCTGGGTTTTTTTCCCTCCAAATGTGTCATGTGGGAGCAAACGGTTTAACACATTAGAGGAGAGAGTCAATTGAGTCTTTTGTGAGCCATCTGGAAATACCCGACTCAACAAAGCTTCGGCTCTGGTGCCGTATATCAATGAGAGAGACACAGTTTCAGCTCCGCCACGGGCAAAAGACATCTCAAATTATCAGCAAAATGGAGGATTTAAAGAAACATGAATCGTTAAGTGCATAAATATATACGTAAGCAGTTTGTGGTACTAAAACGCCTTTGACACGGTATTCGATTACAAATACCAGGGACAATATGAACAAATAATCTCAATTGCTGTTAAATAAGGCACATGTTTCTGTCCAGAAGATGCTCTTTCCATGTCTCAGGGAACTTCTTTTAGAGAAATAAACAGACACAAATGAGTCGTACAGCACAAAGCTATAAAATGAATGTTGACGGTTGAGTTCATAAAGAGCGCAATAGTCGGGCTCCGGAAGTAAAAACTCCATTAATTTTCTCCATAGGGAAATTGATTTTTAGCAATAACTTATAAACCTTTAAAGACAGGCCTACTGTGTGATATGAGGTTGTTAATCAATGGTATTTGCTTCTGTTGAAGCCGTTGCCTGGCACTATATGTGCCTAATCTTAAAATAATCGTGTTTAACAGCTACATTTGTGGAGGAAAACTACATTACCCATGATGCTGAGAAAATTCCAGAGTCAAGGGGCCCTATCATATACATATAAAAACAAAACCATTTCTCCCTGGAGAAGCGTTCAGTCTTTCCGCTCACAAATTCCTCCATGTAAGAAACTGGCTTTTAAAGGGAAAGGGAGATGAGACTCTGATTGGTTTATTGCACGTTACGCCCAAAACACACCCATGACTCATTAAGAGATGAGGTACAACCCTTTTGGATCATGCGCCTGCCGTGCCGACCGTTTTTTTTCGTCAGTAATCTAGCAAAAGTGGATTCGGACACGCCCTAAGTGTACCTGCGGCGTGCGCTTCAGACCATGAGCTCAGATCGTTAAAATAGGGCCTGAAACAAGCAAAAAGCCCAAAAGAGCACTTTAGCTCCGCCCACTCCTATGAAGCACCATGCTCTAAAAATACTTAAATGTTTGAATATATATATATATATATATATATATATACACATTTTCCAATTAACTTAAAATATGTTTTTATCATAGACTGTATAAAACAATGGACGTAGTGTCCGTGACGTCACCCGTAGGCGTCTAAAGGGAGCATATTTGTAGTCCAAAGTAGGCTCCCGGATAACGGTAAAAGGGCAAAGAGGCGGGACGTGGGTGGAGCTGAGGTGCCTGGTTGCTGAAACCAGCAGCGGCAATCCACCTGTCACTCATGTGGACACACCCTTAATTATGTAGATCTTTAAGGCTTAACAGTCAAGTCAACTTTATTTATATAGCGCTTTTTACAATGTTGATTGTTTCAAAGCAGCTTCACAGTGTTAAACAGGAAAATAATGCAACAGAATTTTATTCAGCCGTATAGCCGTTCTGGAGAAAACATTTCAATTATCATACAGTGACAATGTGGGCTTTAGATCAGTAATTAGATCAGTAATTTAGTTTATATGGTTAATTTAGTTTAGTTGAAAAATGTAGTGTCCCAACTGAGCAAGCCAAGCCAAAGGCGACAGTGGCAAGGAACCAAAACCCCATCAGGTGACCTAATGGAGAAAAATAAACCTTGTGAGAAACCAGGCTCAGTCGGGGTGCCAGTTCTCCTCTGGCCAATTAACAAACAGCGTGTGATTATTATTCTGATAACTTTACAGGTCAGAGGTCATAACAGATCAGAATATATGAAAGATCGAAGGCAACACGCCGGAGACAGGTTTATTGAGGATGCCGTATTCATGAAACAATTATTAAAGTGCAATATTCGAAAGATCGGAGGCAACACGCCGGAGACGGGTTTATTGAGGAAATATAATTTAAACAGATGAGTTATAAAAAAATTCTATTACACACACAGGGATGTGCAGCAGCACATAAAACATGCAAAATGTTAAAAATAAGTCTTTCTGCTCGCAAATTCTGCCTTATAAATAGTGAATCCGCCATGGTGCGAGCACAACTGGCTTTTAAAGGGAATGGGAGATGAGACTCTGATTGGTTTATTGCACGTTAAGCCCCAAAACACACGCATTACTCATTAAGAGACGAGGAACAACCCTTTTGGACCATGGTAAATGGATTGCATTTATATAGCGCTTTCAACAGACCCATGGCCACGCAAAAGCGCTTTACATATTGCCTCGCATTCACCCATTCACACACCAACAGCGGTGTCAGCCATGCAAGGCTCGTCGGGAGCAGCTGGGGTTAGGTGTCTTGCTCATGGACACCTCGACACTTGGTCAGGTGGAACCGGGGATTGAACTACCAACTTTCTGGTTAGTAGACAACCTACATGAACCACTGAGCCACTGCCACCCCATGTGACTGGCGCACTGGCCGTTTTTTCCATCGTTAAACTAGCAATAGTGGAGTCAGACACGCCCTAAGTGCACCTGCACCATGAGCTTCAGACCATGAGCTCAGATCGTTATAAAAGGGCCCTAAATCACTTCCGCGTTGGATTCAAGAGAGAGACTGGAAGGTTGCCACTTGGTTTTTTCATATATATATTTTTCATAGGTTTTCCTGTAGCTCAAACAGTAGAGCATGGCGCTAGCAACGCCAAAGTCATGGGTTCGATTCCCAGGGAAAGCAAGAACTGACAAAATGTAAAATGTGTACCTTGAATGCAATGTAAGTCGCTTTGGATAAAAGCGTCTGCCAAATGCATAAATGTAAATATATACAGTATATATATTTCTCCATCGTTCTTAAAGGGATAGTTCAGACAAAAATGAGTTATATACACGGAGTTATATTACAAAAGTCCAGGCTAATCCAAGCATTATAATGGCAGTAATAGTTGCTCTGTTTTTGAAGTCCATAAAAAGTGCATCTGCACATCATATAACTGCTCCACGCGGCTCTGGGGGGTTAATAAAGGCCTTCTGAAGCGAATCGATGCGTTTGTGTAAGAAAAATATCCATATTTAAAACTTTATCAAGTAAACTTTCGGCCGACCGCCTTCCCTGTTCAATTAATGGAAATTTTTTTGAAAGTTCCCCTGCCGATCGAAAGACTAACGCCACCAGGTCCGCTCGTCATGACGTCTTGAGTTTCACTTTCAACATTCAGCACTTTTCCACGGAAGGCGGTCGGCCGAAAGTTTACTTGATAAAGTTTTAAATATGGATATTTTTCTTACACAAACGCGTCGATTTGCTTCAGAAGGCCTTTATTAACACCCCAGAGCCGTGTGGAGCAGTTATATGATGGGCAGATGCACTTTTTATGGACTTCAAAAACAGAGCAACTATTAATAAAATTCTAATGCTTGGATTAGCCTGGACTTTTGTACTATAACTCTGATTTTATTAGTCTGAAAGAAGAATGTCATGTACACCTAGGATGACTAGGATGGGCTAATTTTCATTTTTGGGTGAACTATCCCTTTAACTGTTCACAATGCTTCTTTCCCTCTTATTTACATTTATGCATTTAGCATTTAGCTCTTATACCCTTGTATCTTTACTACTTTTTTGTTCCAAATCAAAGTTTGTGAGGTTGTGAATCACCTCGTAGCTGGTTGCCTTGGTTCATGGCTTATATAATGCTTTAACAAAGACTAATTTTGAAATCCCTATGGGAGAAATGAATGGAAAAAATACTTCCGGAAACAGCACCGCTAAAAAAATGTGCACTAATGCACTCCATTGAGGTTTGATTGCAAAACGTTGGTATCTTGGCAAATCTCAGCACAGTTTAAGATCTGAATTACATATTATTAAAACAGGAAAATAACAGTGTTGCTGTTACAAAATTCATAAATAAATATATACATTTCGACCAGCTCGTTTTCTCCGCACCTCGTGCTCGACTAGCTGCCGTCTTCCTGCAGAGCGAGTCTATTATCAGAGTAAAGGTCAGGCGAGTAATTTAGATCCTGGTCTCTTCTAGTCAGTTAATGGGATTGTCTGGCCGGTGTATAAGCAACAAGACTCGGTAAACATCTCAGGGCAGCCTGTTTACCGCCCGCACAATGACCAAAGTCAGAAGGGCCTCGGGTCACAGAGATGTGCTCCTCGGGCGACCCCAGCGGTCTCGAGATGATGGAGGATGCGTGTCGTGTCGCCCGAAGCTCATTCTTGATTATGGAGCACAGTTGCACCATAAACCTCCATTTATATAACTTCAAATCCAGTTGGCACAAGCTTAAAGGGGTCAAATCATGAGGAGTTTTAGAGATAAAAAGCTTGATGTTCTATGAAAGCACACAGTAACTTTCAGAACTCGAATGCAGTCCAAAAGGAATGACAACCAGAATGACAGGAGGTGGAACTGATTCTGATTGAATTACCGTTCATAGGAGCTGCGGCCCAGTTCAGAGGCTGCATCCTTCGAAGACCGATTGACGAAGATGGATCCTTCGCGGCCTTTAAAGGATGCAGCCTCTGAATTGGATCAACAGCATTCTGGGAAATTAAGTGTTCTTCCATCCTAAATATATATGATGAAATATAAACTAAATACAAATTTACATCAAAAGCCTATCTATCTATCTATCTATCTATCTATCTATCTATCTATCTATCTATCTATCTATCTATCTATCTATCTATCTATCTATCTATCTATCTATCTATCTATCTATCTATCTATCTATCTATCTATCTATCTATCTATCTATCTATCTATCTATCACTCATTCTATCTATCTATCTATCTATCTATCTATCTATCTATCTATCTATCTATCTATCTATCTATCTATCACTCATTCTATCTATCTATCACTCATTCTATCTATCTATCACTCATTCTATCTATCTATCTATCTATCTATCTATCTATCTATCTATCTATCTATCTATCTATCTATCTATCTATCTATCTATCTATCTATCTATCTATCTATCTATCTATCTATCTATCTATCTATCTATCTATCTATCTATCACTCATTCTATCTATCTATCTATCTATCTATCTATCTATCTATCTATCTATCTATCTATCTATCTATCTATCTATCTATCTATCTATCTATCTATCTATCTATCTATCTATCTATCTATCTATCTATTACTCATTCTATCTATCTATCTATCACTCATTCTATCTATCTATCTATCTATCTATCTATCTATCTATCTATCTATCTATCTATCTATCTATCTATCTATCTATCTATCTATCTATCTATCTATCTATCTATCTATCTATCTATCTATCACTCATTCTATCTATCTATCTATCTATCTATCTATCTATCTATCTATCTATCTATCTATCTATCTATCTATCTATCTATCTATCTATCTATCTATCTATCTATCTATCTATCTATCTATCTATCACTCATTCTATCTATCTATCTATCACTCATTCTATCTATCTATCTATCTATCTATCTATCTATCTATCTATCTATCTATCTATCTATCTATCTATCTATCTATCTATATATCTATCTATCTATCTATCTATCTATCTATCTATCTATCTATCTATCTATCTATCTATCTATCTATCTATCTATCTATCTATCTATCTATCTATCACTCATTCTATCTATCTATCTATCTATCATCTATCTATCTATCTATCTATCTATCTATCTATCTATCTATCTATCTATCTATCTATCTATCTATCTATCTATCTATCTATCTATCTATCTATCTATCTATCTATCTATCTATCTATCTATCTATCTATCTATCTATCTATCACTCATTCTATCTATCTATCTATCTATCTATCTATCTATCTATCTATCTATCTATCTATCTATCTATCTATCTATCTATCTATCTATCTATCTATCTATCTATCTATCTATCTATCTATCTATCTATCTATCTATCTATCTATCTCCTCTTGTTTAATTCTGAGGATCATAGAGAAGGTGTAAAATGGCTGTGAAAAACCAAAATGATGGTTTTTAGTGCATAAAACGTTACTAACTGAATAACTGGACCGCTTGGGAAAAACGCAATAATAAGAAATGCATGATAGGATCCCTTTAAAAATTCCTCCAAAACACTCGTTTCCCTTTTGTTGTTTTCTTTTAAACTCGACCCTCTGCCTATATACAACGAGAAGACAAAACCATATGGTTTGATGAAAAGTTTTGTAGAATGTGCACGGACCCTCGAGAGAGAAAGAGAGTGAATGTGTGTGCTTTATGGCTCTGTCTCATGATTACAATGTGAGGTATAATTGCAAACACATGTGAGCCATTTCCATTCGCTGCGATGAAATCATCGCATGAAAAAGGGCGAGAGAGAGAAAGGGCGAGAGAGCAGACAGCTCCCCCCAACATTCCTTCGTTCCCTCTCCGCAGCATCTTGAGAGGTCGGAGGTCACCGCGAGGAGATCAATGCGATCAGACACAGGAGTATTGTTTCAAAAAGCAGGAGACATGAGAGGCTGCCTGCAACAGGAATCCCTTCGGATCAAAAGGCCGGCGAGAAAGTTGACGGAATTCCTCGGATCCACCATCTTGACTTCCTAAGCAATCAGGCATTTTACAGGAACCATTTGGCTATGATCAATTCGTTGGCCCGCCGCTGCCTCCCATCCACCCTTTGAAACGGGATTAAATGCTCTAAATAGGTCTTCGCTTCTCAAAAGCCGAACGAGCGGAAAAGTGCTTTTAATCTTGTGAAACTCTATACGGTCCATTTGAGGCAAATCTGCAGACACAAGAGGTTAAAGTCGGTTTAAAAAGCTAATCATCTTCAGCACGATATTGCTACTGACTAGAGCCTGACTAGTTGGCGCAGATGCATCCCATTTCAACCCAGGAGAACCGGCATATGTATAAATTGGTGTTTAGCTAATAAAAGCTGTTTGAGTGAATGTGTGTTATCCCTTTGAAACGGCTTGGAATTGAGTGGGGAGAGAATAAAACGGCAACATCACAAGCATTACAGTGTGTTCGCATCTGCATTTATAAAGATCCTTAGATATTCACCTAGTAAAATAACCGTATCAAGTCATTTCTGCATGACTAGAACCGCAAACATTTTCAAACTGCTTTCCTGAACATTCTCACATGCCATTGGTCAGTCACACACATAGCCCCGCCCCAAACTCACGCCATTGGGTGAGCAGCTGTTGCTGTCTTGAGCTGGTTGAACAAACATGACTAGGGTTGGGAATCAAAAATCGATTCCAATTCTGCGCAGTATTTTCTGTGCTTCGCTCACATCCAAAACGACAAAAAAATTCCACTCCCATACTGTATACCGCGCAATCCTTTCATGTCTTTTTGCAATTGAACAGACAAATACACACAAAAATATGTCTATCCTCGTAAACGAGTCAGTTATGTCTTAAGTGCACGTAAAAAAATGCATGTGTATCAGTATATTAGATCCGTGCATTCGCTCTTAAAGTGACAGCAGCCTAATAATCCTGCTGCCGTCTCTATAATAACATTAATCAAACAACAAAGACAAAGAGAAACTAAACTAAATTTTAGCTAAATTGGTAATGTATATTTTATTCATAAAGTGCAGCGTTATTTTACATTTGATTACAGTTTCTGTACCTGGGCGATTCTATAATTGCAGGTACATTTAGTGTCCAAAGTCATTATTTTTTCAGCTTTTTTCAAATAGTTATATTTTATTTTAATAATTTGTTGCACATTGTCATGGATCACAAGTTGGTACAGGCCATACCAATATAATATTTTCTGTTAAAAGTGTCTTGTATAGCTAAAAATCACGTTGTCCGAATTAGTCAGTGTATTTTTTTCCATCATGTATCATTGTGTAATCAAAATATTTTTATTTTACTTTTCTTCTGGTAATATTTTATTTATTTATAAAAGCCCTAAATAGTAATTTTCCTAATTCTACAACATAAAAAAAAAAAAAAATTATAAACGAATAAAAATTAGAGCCCGACCGATATGGGTTTATGGGGACCGATGCCGATACCGATTTTAGTGAGTAAAAAAATTAAAAATCGATATATCGGCCGATATTCTTTATGTGTATATTATAGTACGGTACCAGTCAAAAGTTTAGACACATTTTCCCATTGGTGCGTCCAAACTTTTGACTGGTTCTGTATATATAATAGAGAATATACATACACTGTACATAAATACAACAGAAGAACAAACATACAAATGAAATGAAATGAAAGTTTTTCATGGGTCTAAACTAGGTAAAGAAATAGTGATCAAATGTAAAATATCACTTCATAATCTTCACTGTATAAATATAGATGAACCCTTAAAAAGTGATTCAGTCAAGAGCAGTGAGTGGCTTTTTTCTGTTTTTTGTTATCTCGTCTTTTCTGAGAAAACGCTTCCCTGCCATTGACGAGATTTTCCAGCTTTCCGTGTTTTCACTGTTATACGGTAGGGGGGGGGCGCTATTACGCATCTCCTGAACGTAAAATAACGCGATCATCAACATTAAACAGCATATAAAGGAAAACTGTCTAGAGATGTGGACCTAGGACGAGCTCTAGGACTGAAGCTTCGGGGGGGACTCCATCTACTACATCTGTGTTTTCATCGTTCTGAATCCCATCTGGATGTAGTCTTTGACAAAAACATGATTTTCTCAGCATTTTGCTCAAAATGTAGCTTTTTTAATGAAACTTTCCCACATTCAAGTGTTGATAAACAAGAATGCATGAAGCTAGAATAAAACAGAAGCTCTGTTCTTTCTTTTTGCATGTTCAGTTATTCATACAAGATATTCTGTGGGCCATGAAACTTGTGAAAATGACCAAAAATGCTGGCGGTGACTGGTAAATTTCATGTTACGTACACTTAAGACAGGGATGGGCAACTCCAGTCCTCGAGGGCCACTGTCCTGCAGAGTTTAGCTCCAACCCTAATCAAACACACCTGAACCAGCTAATCAATGTCTTCAGGATTACTAGAAGGCTACAGGCAGGTGAGTTTTATCAGGGTTGGAGCTAAACTTTGCAGGACAGTGGCCCTCGAGGACTGGAGTTGCCCATCCCTGACTTAAGACATAACCGACTATGTTTACGATGATACTCGACAAGGCATTTTGACTTCATTTGTGTGAATATTCGCGTGCTGTGAGACGCTTGGGTGCGTGTTCATATCGGTGGCATATACGGCGATGCTGATATAAGTGCGATAAAATCGGCAGACCGATAAATCAGTCAGGCTCTAATAAAAATGTGTCCATAAATCTTGTGTCAATTCTGTTACCGTACCATACTTTGCCTATAAACTGGTGGAATTATCTGCCACAACTATGTAAGATACACTAATCACTAATAAGATTTGAAACGGTGAAAGGTATGTTTGCTCTCTCTGAGAAAATATTTTACTCTAAAGAGTTATTTTATAAAATATTAAAAAAAACATTTTTTTTACCTTATACGAATTCAAATTAGGAATTGATAAGAAACGGAATAGAGAATCAGAATCAAAATCATTCAAATGATACCCAACCCTAAAAACATGACAGAGCCACTGTTTCTCACACTTTTCAGGGAACATAAAGCTGGAATTAATTACACCGGGTGCACACTGTGATTTTGGCAAGATTGTGCCATCTGAGACAAATTTCAGGAATTGTAAGAGCTTTCCTTCCAGTGGCGGAACTGGACTTTTATACATGGGGTGCTTTAAATGAAAGTTCAGGTATAACAGTATTTCAGGTAGGCTACAGAAATTGAATAATCAAACGTAAAATAACATTGCATAATCTTCACTGTATATGAAGTCAATATAGATGAATGCATGTTAAAACTACAAAAGTTATTAATTAAAGATCAGTGGGTGTTTTTTTCTTTTCTTTCTTTTGTTCTTTAAATAACTTTAATGACAGACTGAAGGAGGCCCAAATGCACAATTTTGAATGCGAAATCCGATTTCATCCAAAGACATAGCCGACTGTATTAACTATGATTCTCGCTATTTTTGGCATACCTTTATGCATATTTATCCGTTCAAGGCAAGCGCAAGACGTGCTGTGCTCTCTGTGTTCGCGCTCTTGATGAAGCGCCACCAGGAGCGTCGCGTTCTCATGTTCAAGGCGACAATGCAAAACAGTGAATCTAAATCACCAAACAGAAAAGAAAGTTCACTTCAAGAATGAAAAAATGTGTTTTGCTGTAAAACTGCACAAACGGAAACAAAAAAGCGCAAACTATATAACATCTTTCCATAAACACAGACTTTACACAGAAAGAAAAATATTTAAATGTCTATACACACACTTCCATGCAGCAGGGTGAAGTCATCATTAACAACGTTTTAAGACAAATTGTGTCGTTTAATAGAAAACTATGAATGGCGGTGATTGTTAACAACGCTGCGCTTATGTGCGACCCTTTTTATTATTAATCATCTGTTTGGCAACTGACGTTAATATTCTCTTAATATTCAACGTTAAAGGTCCCGTTCTTCGTGTTTTTTTGAAGCTTTGATTGTGTTTACAGTGTGCAATATAACATGTGTTCATGTTTCGCGTGTAAAAAAACACAGTATTTTTAACACAATTTACTTATTTGTACACCGCTGTTTTCACTGTCCTAAAAACGGCTGATGAGTTCCTTGTTCTATGAAGTCCCTCCTTCAGAAATACGTAACGAGTTCTGATTGTGCCAGCGGTTCCTGTGTTGTGATTCGACAGCAGCTTAGCGCACGTGGAAAGGTCACGCCTCTTAATGGGGTGATGTATGCGCTCAATGATCTCTACAGCGTCCCTGGGAAAGCCAAACAAAGGTGATTTGACTCCGGGATGAAAATAACAGCGTCTCGACGACATGGCGACAAACACACTCAAACGCAACACTTCCTTTTCTCCACGCGACACGTCCTCTTCTCCACGTGGGACAGCAACAAGACCACGCCCCCTTTTTCCGCGTATTCTTGTGGGCGGAGGTTAGTCTGTTCTACTGTTCTACTGACGTAATTAATGTAGGAAGTACCAGGATGTAGTCCAAGCCGGCCGTTCGCTGTAGGCTTTGAAAGGGAACTTCTGTTAAATAAAATATCTCGCTTGGCATTGAACTTTGAGCTTTATAATTTTACAGGTATTATTTATGCTCTAACAGCAACATTACACACTAACTAAAGTTTGAACAATGGGATCACGAAGAACGGGACCTTTAATACATGATCAATGTGCCGTGCCGCTTCACGTCAAAATAGCTTCTTTCAATAGGAGGTGATAGGGAAGTAGCGACTGGCGATCTAAATTTTGGGGTGGCACCCAGGGTGGCCCTCTGGCTCGCCACTGTTTCCTTCCTCATAAAGGACCAAAGTCTTGGACTCCTTACTGTGCGTTCACACCGCCGCCGGCGAGAGCGTCAAAGTGGCCGGAAGTCATTCATTTTCAATGGTAGCCCGGCGGCGAGCTCCGGCGAGAGCGGCGCGGCGCGTCTTGGACGATTTGGGCGTCGAGGAGAGTTGGAATCAGGTCAACTTTATGGTAATGAGCTATGACGCGGTTCGGTGGCAACCGGCGGCAACCAATGGGAATATAGAAGTGCTCCGCTTGAGAGGATTCCAGAGAACGCAGTGCTGAAAACTTTGGTTCCGACCACATTAGTTCCCCAGCAAAATAGAGGAGAGGTTGATCATTGCTGGTGCAGCGGGTTTGATTAGAAGAAGCGCAACATTATTTATACACCACACAAATGGCTTTTAATTGGTTTATTTCGTTAGCAAACATGTAACTATAATTGTTTAGTTCTTTCCATTGATAAAATTTCACATTTAAATGATCTCATGAGGTTATATTATACAGTTATACCCTACCTGTGGTCAGTCTGCACAAACGTCGATCAACATGATTGTTTGCTTTGCAGCCCCTTTAAATGCAGTTTTAAAAAATACCAAGCATTCGATCTACGTCAGAGCGGCAGCGCGTCCACGAATCTTTCTACAGCGTCGATGGTAGGGCGGCCAGAGCGAAGTTTGACGCTCTCGCCGGCAGCGGTGTGAACGCAGAGTTAGTATGACATCGGATTAATTGCCATTTGTGATGAATTCTCTGAGTTTGGGGTTGTAATTTGGTTCCATTTCCACCGTTTTCAGTTTGGTGAACACAAGCTCAAGACATTTTTACGTTTTTTTTCTATAGCATTAAATATATCCGTAGCACCCTTGTGATTTTTTAAAGCTTTTACTTAAAACTCCTAAAAGAGGTTGTCGAGGACATTAAACGTCATCAGACCGAACAGGTAAACTCATGTCCACTTTTACAGCCTCATTCATGCTCCTGCACACAATTCTAACTCAAACTTTCAATGTTTCTAAACAGAAACTGAAAGAGTTGGCGGAAGGTTTGTGCGACCGTGGTGTAGTTCATTTATATCCTACCTTTAGCTCTTTTAGGCTTTAAAAGATTATCATGATGAACAAAACATGTAAGAATCACTTTTGATGTGTTGTTTTTGAGGGAAACAGGGTGATGCGTACTTCCGGGTTGGACTACAAAAACACTGTATGTCATCACTGCAGCGCTCTATATTGTTATTTAGTGTCATCAAAATTCACATTAAAGATTAGTGCAGTCTTAAAGGGTTAGTTCACCCAAAAATTAGCCCATGATTTACTCTCCCTCAAGTCATCCTAGATGGATATGACATTCTTCTTTCAGATGTAATATTAAAAAAGAATTTATTCCTGTGATCAAAGCTGAATATATCATCATTACTCCAGTCTTCAGTGTCACATGATCCATCAGAAATCATTCTCAAATGATGATTTGATGCTCAAAAAGCATTTTTGATTATTATCAATGCTGAAAACAGTTGTTCTGCTTCAGATTTTTGTGGAAACTGATAAAAAAATGTTTTCAAGATTCTTTGATGACAGAAAGCATTTATTTTGAAATGTCAATCATATCAAACCTAACCCGTCCTTCGGATGAGACGTTAAACCGAGGTCCTGACTCCCAAGAGTAGGGGTGTAACCCCGGCATCCTGGCCAAATTTGCTCATTGGCCCCTGTCCATCATGGCCTCCTAATCATCCCCATATATATACGATTGGCATCATCCCTCAAGGTGCGTTCACACCGGACGCGATTCGCGCGAGTGATTTACATGTTAAGTCAAGCAGAGATGCGAAATGGCATTCTGCGGCGAGATTCGCGTGATTGAGGCGGCGCGAATGACGCGAATTGAGCGTTTTGAACGCGCGATTCACGCGAATCGCTCAAGTTGAAAAATCTGAACTCTGGCGGATATTTCGCACCGCGTTAACCAATCACGAGCTTGCTCTAGTAGTGACACATTTACAAGCGGAGGCAGAAATCCCAACAACAATGGAGGACAAGATAATCGTGGCCGTATGTGGATACCCGGAGCTGTATGATACATCATCCTATCACTACAGGAACAGGAATAAAAGGAATAAAGGAATAAAAAGGATCTTGCTTAGAAGAAAGTGAGTTATTGTGAGCCATTGTGAGCCAAGTGAGCCATTTCACAACGAGACAGGAGCAGAAAAAAAGAGCCAGAGCCAGCGGCAAATGTGAGAAGGACTAGCCGAGGAAAGGCAGGTCTCGCCGGGTAAACGAGCGTGGAATGTCACTGATCCCCTGGATCTCACAACTCCGAAAACGCCAGATAAAATGCTCAAATAGGCACTCTTTTTATAAATTAACCACAGATTTGAGCTTTAAACAACTATATTATCGCCTGAAAAGTCTTTAAACTACGTTTTGTCACACATTAATAGTAGTATTTTTTACAAAAAAGACGTCAAGTGACCGAGACGAGCTGGCTCATCTAGGCTCATATAGAAGCCCCTCCCATGGCGCGAATTCGCGTCTGTTATGTAGTTGTCACACACGAATTTCACGCGCGAATGAAGCGAGTAAACTCAAAATGTTCAAGCGTCCACCTTTGCGTGATTAGCGCGAATCGCGTCCGGTGTGAACGCCACATAAGTCTCCTCTCCACCAATCAGCTGGTGTGTGGTGGGCGTACTGGCGCAAAATGGCTGCCGTCGCATCATCCAGGTGGTGCTGCACATTGGTGGGGGTTGAGGAGATTCCCCCCCTTCTATATAAATGTTATCTTCTAAACAAATTATATCGACCCCAAACTTTTGAACGGTAGTGTATTTTTGTATTATGAGATATAAAAAAGACGAACAGCCTGTCTTGGTTTTACCCAGGATCTTACTGGACTCATATAGTACAATCTGACTAACAACAACCATAAAACACAGAACATTTTCTCTCAGTGTGTGCCGGGTTTAAAATATAGTTTGCTCTGCATATGAAGCTGGGAAAGAGGAGAGTATTTCAACCTAAAAAAATGACGCCCATCCCCTTTACGCACTAATGTTTTAAATCTATTCCTGTGTGTATTTATTCAGAGGGTTTCCCTGCGGCTCCACATCTCCGCACTGACCGCGCTCATCACTCACGTTCACGTTTTTCGCCTCTCTCCGGGCGAGTTTAACCTCGTTCTGCTGATTCTGTCGGTGTTCTTCCTCTCTCGCTTCCGCAGTGCTATTGATCCGAGTCTTCACCGATTGAGAGCACAAACTCAGAGCTGGAGTGTGTGGAGGTAGACACTCTTTAACAGAGCCACTTATCTTCACCTCGTTCACATCCCTCCTTTATCATGCCTTTCAAGTTCAGATGAGTCCTTAGATGTGTCCTGAGAATGTTATTAAAGAGAAACTTTCAGGTTATTTGCTACTTCAAAGAACGGTTCACCCTTGCAATAAAACAATCCGGTCATCATTTACACGCCCTCATGTTGTTCCAAAAAGGACCAAAAACACAGTAAAAGTGTGAGGAACATACCAATATTTATCTTCTGTTTCCCTGAAGGTCTCAACTCTTATGATCACATTAAGATTCACAAGTGGCGTGTTGACGCATCACATCCTGTTGATGCCAAAACAAATATGTGAGATTGAAAATGTGCTGCAGAAAAGGGATGATTTCAGTGAATAACAACCTACATTTTGGTCTGTTTGTTACACAAAGCTCTACAACTGAATATAGTGCAAAGTCCTATAGACTACTTTTTCATTAGGCTTTCATATCCTATTCTATAATGGAAACATTGGATAAAATTAAGACTTTTATTCATAAATTGGCCAAAGCAGTCTCATGACAATTCATAACTATTTTAGATTTTGACATATTGGTGGTGAATTTGCATTTATTTGTATGAAAAGACCTGCTCATGTCCTAAAAGTTCATGCTTCGATTTTTTAAATTACAAATCATATGTTTTCCTACTAATCACATTGTACAAATTTCGTAAAATACTTTTTCTTGTGAGATGAATATTAATATAAATAAACTAAGGATGAAGTTATACATGACAAATTGTTATGAACATGAATGTTACATTTATAATTACACTGTTGACACTTCCCTTACACTTAACCCTACCCTTAAACTTACCCATACCACCACACCTGTGCCTAACTTTACCCTTAAACTTACCCATACCACCACACCTGTCCCTAACTTTACCCTTAAACTTACCCATACCACCACACCTGTCCCTAACTTTACCCTTAAACTTACCCATACCACCACACCTGTCCCTAACTTTACCCTTAAACTTACCCACACCACCACACCTGTCCCTAACCCTACCCTTAAACTTACCCACACCACCACACCTGTCCCTAACCCTACCCTTAAACTTACCCACACCACCACACCTGTCCCTAACTTTACCCTTAAACTTACCCACACCACCACACCTGTGCCTAACCCTACCCTTAAACTTACCCACACCACCACACCTGTCCCTAACCCTACCCTTAAACTTACCCACACCACCACACCTGTCCCTAACTTTACCCTTAAACTTACCAACACCACCACACCTGTCCCTAACTTTACCCTTAAACTTACCCACACCACCACACCTGTCCATAACTTTACCCTTAAACTTACCCACACCACCACACCTGTCCATAACTTTACCCTTAAACTTACCCACACCACCACACCTGTCCCTAACCCTACCCTTAAACTTACCCACACCACCACACCTGTCCCTAACCCTACCCTTAAACTTACCCACACCACCACACCTGTCCCTAACTTTACCCTTAAACTTACCAACACCACCACACCTGTCCCTAACTTTACCCTTAAACTTACCCACACCACCACACCTGTCCATAACTTTACCCTTAAACCTACCCATACCACCACACCTGTCCCTAACTTTACCCTTAAACTTACCCACACCACCACACCTGTCCCTAACCCTACCCTTAAACTTACCCACACCACCACACCTGTCCCTAACTTTACCCTTAAACTTACCAACACCACCACACCTGTCCCTAACTTTACCCTTAAACTTACCCACACCACCACACCTGTCCATAACTTTACCCTTAAACCTACCCATACCACCACACCTGTCCCTAACTTTACCCTTAAACTTACCCACACCTGTCCATAACTTTACCCTTAAACTTACCCATACCACCACACCTGTCCCTAACTTTACCCTTAAACTTACCCATACCACCACACCTGTCCCTAACTTTACCCTTAAACTTACCCATACCACCACACCTGTCCCTAACCCTACCCTTAAACTTACCCACACCACCACACCTGTCCATAACTTTACCCTTAAACTTACCCATACCACCACACCTGTCCCTAACTTTACCCTTAAACTTACCCATACCACCACACCTGTCCATAACTTTACCCTTAAACTTACCCATACCACCACACCTGTCCCTAACTTTACCCTTAAACTTACCCATACCACCACACCTGTCCCTAACCCTACCCTTAAACTTACCCACACCACCACACCTGTCCATAACTTTACCCTTAAACTTACCCATACCACCACACCTGTCCCTAACTTTACCCTTAAACTTACCCATACCACCACACCTGTCCATAACTTTACCCTTAAACTTACCCATACCACCACACCTGTCCATAACTTTACCCTTAAACTTACCCATACCACCACACCTGTCCCTAACTTTACCCTTAAACTTACCCATACCACCACACCTGTCCATAACTTTACCCTTAAACTTACCCATACCACCACACCTGTCCATAACTTTACCCTTAAACTTACCCATACCACCACACCTGTCCCTAACTTTACCCTTAAACTTACCCATACCACCACACCTGTCCCTAACTCTACCCTTAAACTTACCCATACCACCACACCTGTCCCTAACTTTACCCTTAAACTTACCCATACCACCACACCTGTCCCTAACTTTACCCTTAAACTTACCCACACCACCACACCTGTGCATAACTTTACCCTTAAACTTACCCACACCACCACACCTGTCCCTAACTTTACCCTTAAACTTACCCACACCACCACACCTGTCCATAACTTTACCCTTAAACTTACCCACACCACCACACCTGTCCATAACTTTACCCTTAAACTTACCCATACCACCACACCTGTCCCTAACCCTACCCTTAAACTTACCCATACCACCCCACCTGTCCCTAACCCTACCCTTAAACTTACCCATACCACCACACCTGTCCCTAACTTTACCCTTAAACTTACCCATACCACCACACCTGTCCATAACTTTACCCTTAAACTTACCCACACCACCACACCTGTCCCTAACTTTACCCTTAAACTTACCCATACCACCACACCTGTCCATAACTTTACCCTTAAACTTACCCATACCACCACACCTGTCCATAACTTTACCCTTAAACTTACCCATACCACCACACCTGTCCCTAACCCTACCCTTAAACTTACCCATACCACCACACCTGTCCCTAACCCTACCCTTAAACTTACCCATACCACCACACCTGTCCCTAACTTTACCCTTAAACTTACCCACACCACCACACCTGTCCATAACTTTACCCTTAAACTTACCCACACCACCACACCTGTCCCTAACCCTACCCTTAAACTTACCCACACCACCACACCTGTCCATAACTTTACCCTTAAACTTACCCACACCACCACACCTGTCCATAACTTTACCCTTAAACTTACCCATACCACCACACCTGTCCCTAACTTTACCCTTAAACTTACCCACACCACCACACCTGTCCATAACTTTACCCTTAAACTTACCCATACCACCACACCTGTCCCTAACTTTACCCTTAAACTGACCCACACCACCACACCTGTCCATAACTTTACCCTTAAACTTACCCACACCACCACACCTGTCCATAACTTAACCCTTAAACTTACCCATACCACCACAACTGTCCCTAACTTTACCCTTAAACTTACCCACACCTGTCCATAACTTTACTCTTAAACTTAACCACACCACCACACCTGTCCCTAACTTTACCCTTAAACTTACCCATACCACCACACCTGTCCCTAACTTTACCCATAAACTTACCCATACCACCACACCTGTCCCTAACTTTACCCTTAAACTTACCCACACCTGTCCCTAACTTTACCCTTAAACTTACCCACACCACCACACCTGTCCCTAACTTTACCCTTAAACTTACCCACACCTGTCCCTAACTTTACCCTTGAACTTACCCACACCACCACACCTGTCCCTAACCCTACCCGTATCCCACCTCAATATCAGCAAAAGTGTTTTGCAAAACAATATGAACACACTAAGTACATTTTACTTATTTTTTGATGTAAGTACATTGTAGTTAAGGCCACCTAAACTAAAGTAGGACCAAATACCTTTTGTGTTTCACAGAAAAATTGACATAATGACATCATTTTTGGGTGAACCATCCCTTTATTGTGTCATGCTTTCAGTTATATCAAGCTCATTTTGACAACAACAACAGGAAATGTGTTTCCAGGCATGCACTTACAAATGAAAACCAAACTAAACAACTTAACTTCCTAACCTGCCAACTTCAGCTAAAGTATGACAGAGAATTTTCTACAGATGGTGAGGAAACGAGATCGGCCATTGGAGAAAGTTTGCGTCACGCACCCAGGCGGAGTGCTAGCACAGCGATAGCGCTGAAGAACACAGATATCATGTTTGGTTTTTCAGGAAAGAGCCATTCCGCCCAGCAAGGCCTGATAGAAACCCAAAATAGTCCGTCAGTGGCGATCATCGGCCTACACCCATCAAGCCTCAAGTCACATTTCTCCGATTGTATTTCAGGATCACCCTCTCGTGCTGTTCTTATCCGCCCCATTACTCTTTCCTGCCTTTAATAAAACAGACACAATAGTAATCTTAGAGAAACACATTCCCTGTCATGGTGACAGCCACACAACCTCCCCTCTTTTCCTGCGAGTCTCTGGCCTCTTTTGACAGCTACCTTTCAATACCGTAATCGCGGGGTAAGTAGCAATTTTCATTCAGCGCCACTATTCACGGGCTGCGCTAATGAAAGCCAGTACCTTGTAGGAACGGTTTCAAATAGGCTGATAGACAAGTCCTCTCCATTCTATTATGGAGACAGGCTCTTATCAGCGCGCCACAGTAATGCTCTTCCAAACCATTTGTCACCAGATTTACTCTTTTTACCCATCGCCGAACCCCAATCAGAATTCAATCCATCCCCCTCGCACTTTCAAACGCACCTCATCTCCAACAGAAACCCTCGAACACTTCAGAGACGATTCGGCTTCAATTTAGAGGCGCACCGGGCCGCGGTATCAAGCGTTTCATGAAAATCAACTGTATCAAAAGACAAAGAATCCCACCTCCGTCATAGTTTTTATTACAAATCATCCATTTTCCCACTTAACAAATTGTACGAATACATACGAAATTGCAATTTTGGAAAATATATGTATATGTATGGATAGAATAACCTGTAGCCCATCTGAATTATATAACAATTAGTAGGGATGCACCGATATGAGCATTTTGGCTGATACGATAACCAATAATTCTTAAGCCGATAACTGATATATTGGCTGATAAATCCAAATCCAAATTTTTTTATAAAATTTGAGAGCCTTATTACAAAAACAAAAGTCTCAGCATTAAAGCCATGTCCCAAACACACAATTATGATGTTCACATTATAGTTTCATGTAGTCTATGTGACAGACTCATGTTGCTCTGAACTGTATTTTCCTTTTTTGAAGTGATTCCAATCATATTTCAAGCAATTCAAAACCATGATGATGAACAGTGCACATCTGAAGTGTCTCAGCTGAAGGAATAGTACACTATTTATCCGCTTTAATATATCAGCCAAATTTTCCTATCAGGCCGATAATATTAAAAATGTACATATATCCACCGATAGCGATATGGTGGGCGATTTATCATGCATTCCCAAACAATTAGGCTATCCATCTCATAGTGAAAACTATAAAGCATACCAAAACGTCATTAACAGTAGAAGTTGAAATCTTATTGTAGTTGATATCTGGGTACCAATTTACATTTTAAAATCACGTACGTTGGAAGTTTGGTCCCGTTAGCGAGGCACGCAACATTACAGTCGCGTGGCTCTTAGACGGTAAGCTTTTTTTTGACTGTTTGCGTTGTTATTACACTCTGACAAGTCGTATTTCTCAGCACACTCGTTTTACGCATATTTGGTGCCACCTATTGTTGCGGGTGTATTATTAACATGTAAAAGTCTAGACCCTGAAAATAAGACGAACCCGTTTTTCTAAATAAACATTGTCTTATATTTGGAACAATACGGTGATATATGTTCTGCTGGGAAACCTTGGGTCCTCCATCCATGTGGATGTTACTTTGACACGTCCCACCTACCTAAGCATTGTTGAGACCATGTCCAGCCTTTCATGGAAACGGTATTCCCTGCTGGCTGTGGCTCTTTCAGCAGATAATGCGCCGCCACAAAGCAAAAACGGTTCAGGAATGGTTTGAGGCGTTGACTTGGCCTCCAAATTCCCCAGATCTCAATCCAATCGAGCATCTGTGGGATGTGCTGAACAAACAAGTCCGATCCATGGAGGCCCCACCTCGCAACTTACAGGACTTAAAGGATCTGCTGCTAACATACCACAGCACACCTTCAGGGGTCTAGTGGAGTCCATGCCTCGACGGGTCAGGGCAGTTTTGGCAGCAAAAGGGGGACCAATTTTATTGAGAGATACGATTGAGATTGTGTCTTGAATATAAATGGATTTTGTCTACTATATTTTGTCTTCTCGAACAGAAACAAGCTATTCGACTTCAATTTGGAGGCATGCGGGGCCGCAGTATTGAAGGAATTTTGTGAAAATCAATGTATCTAAAGACATAGACTTGTGGATAATCCAAACTCCTGTCTTAGGTAAAACAATTTCTACAGTCCACATTCTACTAACTTTAAGTAACTTTGCAACTACATGTCAACTTATTCTACTAACCCTAACAGTCTACTAAAATGCTAATGAGAGTTTATTGACATGCAGTTGAAAATTAAAGACAGTTGGCCTAGTTGACATAGTCTAAAGTGGACTATTGAAAGAAAATGTGACCCTTTTTTTATTACAAATTGTATGTTTTCCAATTAAATACATTGTACAAATTGTGAGATCAGGTTGAGATTGTAATACATAATTTCATGCTTAGTTTTTCCTACCAATCACATCGTATGCATTTGTACGAAATTGCACAAAATTGCAACCAGAACATATGGACCCACTTTATATTAGGTGTCCTTAACTACTATGTACTAACATTTTAATTAATAATTTGATACAATGCACTTATTGTGTACATACATGTTTTTACATTGTACTTACATTTAAAAAAACACCTGCATGTAATTACATCTGTAATTAATTTCTGTAGTTACATTTGTAATTACACAGTTGACACTTCCCTTACACCTAACCCTACCCTTAAACTTACCCACACCACCACACCTGTCCCTAACTTTACCCTTAAACTTACCCACACCACCACACCTGTCCCTAACCCTACCCTTAAACTTACCCATATCACCACACCTGTCCCTAACTTTACCCTTATACTTACCCATACCACCACACCTGTCCCTAACCCTACCCTTAAACTTACCCACACAACCACACCTGTCCCTAACCCTACCCTTAAACTGACCCACACCACCACACCTGTCCCTAACCCTACCCTTAAACTTACCCACACAACCACACCTGTCCCTAACCCTACCCTTAAACTGACCCACACCACCACACCTGTCCCTAACCCTACCCTTAAACTTACCCATATCACCACACCTGTCCCTAACTCTACCCTTAAACTGACCCACACCACCACACCTGTCCCTAACCCTACCCTTAAACTGACCCACACCACCACACCTGTCCCTAACCCTACCCTTAAACTGACCCACACCACCACACCTGTCCCTAACCCTACCCTTAAACTGACCCACACCACCACACCTGTCCCTAACCCTACCCTTAAACTGACCCACACCACCACACCTGTCCCTAACTTTACCCTTAAACTGACCCACACCACCACACCTGTCCCTAACCCTACCCTTAAACTTACCCACACCACCACACCTGTCCCTAACCCTACCCTTAAACTTACCCACACCACCACACCTGTCCCTAACTTTACCCTTAAACTTACCCACACCACCACACCTGTCCCTAACCCTACCCTTAAACTTACCCATTCCACCACACCTGTCCCTAACCCTACCCTTAAACTTACCCACACCACCACACCTGTACCTAACTTTACCCTTAAACTTACCCACACCACCACACCTGTCCCTAACCCTACCCTTAAACTGACCCATACCACCACACCTGTCCCTAACCCTACCCGTATCCCACCTCAATATCAGCAAAGGTGTTTTGCAATACAATTTGAACACAGTAAGTACATTGTACTTATTTTTTGATGTAAGTACATAGTAGTTAAGGCCACCTAATATAAAGTGGGGCCGAACATATTTTATTGTGTATATAAATATAATCAAATATTTATATTTTTTTGTGACATCAGGTTGTAATTCTGTCTTGAATTGAAATGTATTTAGCATTTTGCAGATGTTGTTCATTTGAACAGAAACAGAGCCAGTTTGACTTCAATTCAGAGGCGCACCAGGCCACAGGATTGAGCATTTGTGAAAATCAACTGTATCTAAAGACAAAGACGCGGGGATAATCCCACCTCCCGGAAAAAGACTGGCCGGATTGAATGTGTGTGTGTGCATGTTGGCAGCCTGTTTGAGAAGCGGCTCATGCCAGCGCTGAAGACACAGTCTGCCGAGCGCAGGGATGAGCGCTGAATGAAAAGGAGGAATACCTCAGAGACCCGGGGTGACCGAGAGGTGTCTCTAATATCTGATGTCTTTATTTCCAGCAGCACAATGCCGCCCGGCGCGGGAATGAATAAGCAAAAATGGCAGATCCAGTGGGAAGCGGTCGTGTCTCCAGACGGCGAGGGAGGGAGGGGGGCGATGTGGCTGTTGTGTGTGTTATCAGCGCTGCGCTCGCACTTCCTCGTCCCCGCGTCCGGTGGCAGGGGCCAGTCAGAGGCCAGTGTCTGAGGCCATTGTGTTGTCACGGAGGAAGCCCGGCCCTTCACGCCTTCCACAAAACCCAGTGCATTTCCTGTGTCAAATTTATCATTTACCACAAAAAGCATGACGAAATTCTGATAAAATTAAGGTAATGGCAAAAAAACATACCGTTGTATTCGCAGAATGAACGGAAAGTCCAAACATAACTCATACTGAAGTAAGAAATCCTTACCATGCCAACTAACAATTTACACCAAAATAATGATGCACCTCCAAAAATATCAAAAACGATCCTTAAAACAAGATCAAATTACCAGCATCTGATATTTAGAGATCTGTCAGTGGCACAAAACAAAATACAAGCCAACAGATTGGCAAGCAAAACTACTTTAGATATTATTTTCTGTATTATTAAGGCATTATCTTTAAGAATGGATATTTGGATATGTTCTCTTAAATAAAAAACAAGATTAAGATACTCTATATTTTGTTGCAGGTATTGTTACTACAATGAAATTGTCCATAAAAAATAAAATAAAATAAATATGTTAGTACAAATTATTCTTTCCTACCAATCACATTTTTCACAAATCACAAAATTACAACTTCATAAAAATACATTTTCTCCTGAGATCAGGTTGTGATTGTCTTGAATATAAATACATAATTTCCTGCTTAGTTTTTCCTACCAAACAACATACAAATTTGTATGAAATTGCACAAAATTGCAACTTCAGAAAATCCATTTTATTGTGAGATCAGGTTGTGATTCTGTCTATAGTTATTGTTACTATAATGAAATTGCAGTAGCTTGAAATTAACCACCACTTGCATAAAAATACAATATTAATAGCTTTATTGTATTAACCATAAATGCAGCACCTATGCTATTTTATATGGTCAGCATAGTACAATTTTGTATATTTCGGTTCTGACAGACAAAACCAGTTTTTTTGCAGTGGTCTATGGAAAGCAGAGAAAAATATATGCAGCCCTTGAGGGGAGAGAGAGAGAGAGAGAGAGAGAGAGAAAGAGAGAGAGGGGTGTACTGATGAATACTAAGAGAAGAACAGCAGCGATGTGTCTTTAGTTTGAGAACGACCTTGCGGTCCATCAAATGAGACGAGACGAGCGGTTATGCATGCTCAGAATGGCTCATTTTAGAAAACAGTTAAAATGTCTTTGTTAGTCGTGTGTCAATATTAGGGTTGTGGGTTAGTGATTTTTTAGTGCTCAAATCATGTGTTGTTACTTTTATATATAATACATATTAATTTTATATATAATACATATAGTCAATTGTAGTCTTTTAAAAAAGCATCTGAAATACTAAACTAAGTGCAATGTAGGCTTGTCAAAAATATCGATTTTTCGATTACATATCGATATGGAAATATCTGGAACGCTTTCTATACTTATTTTCCACCACAGAATAGATAGACGACGCCAGCGTCTCTTTCTCTCTCATCTCTCCGACAGCGAGTGACACATATTCATTTGCTCTGGATGACTATTGTTGCTGTTACAGGGCTTGAATTTCGCCGTGGGATTGCACGTATTGCATATCATTTTATTAATTCCTGCAGATTTTGTGCTCACGGCCAAAGTGCGCTCACATAAAGCCGCCTCTCAGCACTAAATTAAGTTATTTTTCGCTGCTTATTGCGCTTAAACAGTCAAATACATACAAAATAGTGTCAAAATGCCAGTGTTGGTGAGTATTCACACACGCTCACTCATGTGAAAGTAAACAGTTGAGAAAGAAAACACATGTGTAACAGTTTAATGGATCCGTGCGTCAGGTCTTAAAGTGACAGCAGCCTAATATTCCTGCTGCCAAATGATGAGATAATATCTATATGATATCCAGGGCTGAATAATAAGGACTAGGGCCAGAGTGAAAGACACAATCGGGCCAGTGCTGCATCTTCATGGAAGTTAAATAATCTCAATTTAAATAATCAAGCACAAGTAGACTCAAAAGACATCTAACAGCGTGCAAAAACTCTTCTTTTATATTAAAGGGAGTTCACACAAAAATGAAAAGCAGATGCAAGCAACCATTGATTACCATAGTATTTTCCCCTACTATGGTAATCAATGGTTGCTTGGATCTGCTTGGTTACAAACTTGGTAAAGAAACTCAAACAGGTTTGGAAAAACTTGAGGGTGAGTTCATGATGACAGAATTTTCATTTTTGGGTGAACTATCCTTTTAAGGTTACATTGATAAAAAAACAACTAAAACAATATAGGCCTATTTTATTTATTTATTTATTATTTTTTTGTGGTGGGGCAAGTAAAAAATTTAACCACTGGCCTGACCACAAAAATCTTGGTTATTTTTTTCTACCCAAATCCTGGGTTGTGCCTTTTGAGTCATTGTTGTGTTACCCAGATCCTGGGTCATACGTAACAACCCAGTGTTTGGGTAGTTTTTGTGTTACTCAGATCCTGGGTCAGACGTAACAACCCAGTGTTTGGGTAGTTTTTGTGTTACTCAAATCCTGGGTCAGACGCAACAACCCAGTGTTTGGGTAGTTTTTGTGTTACTCAGATCCTGGGTCAGACGTAACAACCCAGTGTTTGGGTAGTTTTTGTGTTACTCAGATCCTGGGTCAGACGCAACAACCCAGTGTTTGGGTAGTTTTTGTGTTACTCAGATCCTGGGTCAGACGCAACAACCCAGTGTTTGAGTAGTTTTTGTGTTACTCAGATCCTGGGTCAGACGCAACAACCCAGTGTTTGGGTAGTTTTTGTGTTACTCAGATCCTGGGTCAGACGCAACAACCCAGTGTTTGAGTAGTTTTTGTGTTACTCAGATCCTGGGTCAGACGTAACAACCTAGTGTTTGGGTAGTTTTTGTGTTACTCAGATCCTGGGTCAGACGTAACAACCCAGTGTTTGGGTAGTTTTTGTGTTACTCAGATCCTGGGTCAGACGCAACAACCCAGTGTTTGAGTAGTTTTTGTGTTACTCAGATCCTGGGTCAGACGCAACAACCCAGTGTTTGGGTAGTTTTTGTGTTACTCAGATCCTGGGTCAGACGCAACAACCCAGTGTTTGAGTAGTTTTTGTGTTACTCAGATCCTGGGTCAGACGTAACAACCTAGTGTTTGGGTAGTTTTTGTGTTACTCAGATCCTGGGTCAGACGCAACAACCCAGTGTTTGGGTAGTTTTTGTGTTACTCAGATCCTGGGTCAGACGCAACAACCCAGTGTTTGAGTAGTTTTTGTGTTACTCAGATCCTGGGTCAGACGCAACAACCCAGTGTTTGGGTAGTTTTTGTGTCACCCAGCTCTGGGGTCAGACGTAACAACCCAGTGTTTGAGTAGTTTTTGTGTTACTCAGATCCTGGGTCAGACGTAACAACCCAGTGTTTGGGTAGTTTTTGTGTCACCCAGCTCTGGGGTCAGACGTAACAACCCAGTGTTTGGGTAGTTTTTGTGTCACCCAGCTCTGGGGTCAGACGTAACAACCCAGTGTTTGGGTAGTTTTTGTGTTACTCAGATCCTGGGTCAGACGTAACAACCCAGTGTTTGGGTAGTTTTTGTGTTACTCAGATCCTGGGTCAGACGTAACAACCCTGTGTTTGGGTAGTTTTTGTGTTACTCAGATCCTGGGTCAGACGTAACAACCCAGTGTTTGGGTAGTTTTTGTGTTACTCAGATCCTGGGTCAGACGTAACAACCCAGTGTTTGGGTAGTTTTTGTGTTACTCAGATCCTGGGTCAGACGTAACAACCCAGTGTTTGGGTAGTTTTTGTGTTACTCAGATCCTGGGTCAGACGTAACAACCCAGTGTTTGGGTAGTTTTTGTGTTACTCAGATCCTGGATCAGACGGAACAACCCAGTGTTTGGGTAGTTTTTGTGTTACTCAGATCCTGGGTCAGACGTAACAACCCAGTGTTTGGGTAGTTTTTGTGTTACTCAGATCCTGGGTCAGACGTAACAACCCAGTGTTTGGGTAGTTTTTGTGTTACTCAGATCCTGGGTCAGACGTAACAACCCAGTGTTTGGGTAGTTTTTGTGTAACTCAGATCCTGGATCAGACGTAACAACCCAGTGTTTGGGTAGTTTTTGTGTAACTCAGATCCTGGGTCAGACGTAACAACCCAGTGTTTGGGTAGTTTTTGTGTTACTCAGATCCTGGGTCAGACGTAACAACCCAGTGTTTGGGTAGTTTTTGTGTTACTCAGATCCTGGGTCAGACGTAACAACCCAGTGTTTGGGTAGTTTTTGTGTTACTCAGATCCTGGGTCAGACGTAACAACCCAGTGTTTGGGTAGTTTTTGTGTCACCCAGATCATGGGTCAGACGTAACAACCCAGTGTTTGGGTAGTTTTTGTGTCACCCAGATCATGGGTCAGACGTAACAACCCAGGGGTTGAGTTATTTATCGCTGGCATTTTGCGACCTCTTCGGGAAAGCAGTTCTCATCTCCGTCAAATTGTGTCTTCATGTCAAATAAATGTCTTCGGTAAAATAAAGGTTTGTGTGCATTTTATTTTATCTATCTATCTGTTTTGTATTGTGCTGTATATCTTTTATTTGTTTGCAAAGCAACATACAGGGGCGTGATGTGAGTCACCTACACGAGTCCTTTTCGTGTGATGGAAACGCCTGATGCCCTGCATAAAATTTTATGATTTTATTCAAAAAGATACAGAACATAAACACTTATGATGTTAAAATCTGTTCTCAGAACTGTACACCGATTGTTTAGCTTTGAAATGTTTCCTTCTAATATTTGTTAAACGAGCTTAAAAGTTGAAATATGATCGAAAATAAAGGAATTATGATGCAAGCCAGTAGTTGTGTCGAAGTTTAGAGGATTTAAGTTCATCTGTAGACATTAATTTATGTATGAAGGGGGAAAAAGAAGATAGTATTATTGTAAAAATGAATCAACTCACTCTAAAAAAAAAAGGTTCTATATGGCACCAAAAAGGGTTCTTGGCTCGTAATCATAGGGGAACCTTTTTTAGTGCTATATAGCACCAATTTTGGTGCTTCAGTGGTTCTTCAGCGGTTCTTTAGAGGTGCTATATAGCACCTTAGTCAAAGAACCGGTAAAGAACCTCTGAAGAACCGCTGAAGAACCACTGAAGAACCAAAATTGGTGCTATATAGCACTAAAAAAGGTTCCCCTATGATTACGAGCCAAGAACCATTTGTTTGAATTTGTTTGAACATGTGTTCTGTTCTATTTTACCCAGCCCTTGGGTTGAAAACAACCCAAATCTAGTTGTTATTAACCAAGTGTTTTTTAGATTGCAGTGAAAATGCTGACTGGCTAGTAACTTTGGAAAACCACAAGCCACAGTGGTGAGGAAAAAAAGTGAATGTCAAGCCCTGGTCATTACTATATTCCAACCACACAGCAACACATTGACATCCATTCAGAACATTTTAGCAACCACATTTCACACTCTGACAACCACTCATAACACCAAACAGCAACATACTAACAACTCTTTAGCAACCACACAGCAACACATTAACATCCACTCCCAAGTCTCTATGGCGGTGAGTTTCACCATCATTCACATTTCATAAAAAAAGGTTAAATATAAAAACATAAAAAAGTAGCGGCGAGAGTAATGTAGAGGTGTTTCTATTCAGCGTGTGCATTTTTCATTTTCATGATGGATGTTCTATAGGAGTGTATTTTCGACCAAAAGAAAACGTTTCTCGTCATCCTTCCCATGAGCGGCGTCAGATGATGGAGAGGGGCCTCCTCTCCACGGCACCGTTACTAGGGAACCAAAACTGGACCTCTCTCAAGTTTCTCTAGACACTGCAGAGCTCGGAAAAAAAAGCCACTGTTTCCTTTGGCAGCGGCGCTACTTTTTCTAACCTTCCCAGAGTAAGAGAGACGAGAGAGAGGAGCAGCCGGGTGACCCAGGGAGGGGGAGGAAGGGCAGGCCTGCTTTTCCACCCTTTCCCCTGCTAGAGTTCGGAAAAATGTCTCTCCTGTCCACATGTGCCCCCCCTCCCCTCCCCCCAAGGTGTGCACCCCCCCCCCCCCCACACTTCTACAAAACTGTTCTCAGAGGAACAACGACCTCATCGAAAACACATGTCTTTACACTTTCACTGCCCCTAAAAATTGGACGACATTAAAAACAGACAATCAAGGATGAAAACAGACTCTTTAAGGCAGTGTTTCTCAACTGGTGGGTCCCGACCCACGGAATGTGTAGTCAAAAAACCCCAGCGACAAACAAATTCAACATTTTTCTGATGCGAGACTTCTATTTTTGAAAGCTATTGACACTTCTGTCAGACACGGTTTAAGTAAAGAGTGCCTGAAAAAAACGCCTTGTCCTGATTCAGTTTCTGCGGTCAGATGAGAAATTGTCTATATGTCAGTCATTATTCTAATGTTATTTTTGTAACTAGTTACGGAATAAAGTCTCTCATATCAATAGCTACATCAATAGCTGATGGAGTTTTGGTTCCTTGCCACCGTCGCCTTTGACTTGCTCAGTTGGGGACACTAAATATTAACTATATTACTGATCAGCTCATTTCAAGTATCATAAAGTCATAATTAAGAGATAAAATGTTGAAAATATGATTTTAAATGTCCTCGTTTTTAGATAAAAAGTAAAAAATATGATTTTAAAAGTAATAATAGTGAGAAAAAATGTGAAAATATGACTTATAATATACTTATAATTTGATAATATATAAGTAGGGGTGTAACGGGACACAAAACTGTCGGTTCGGTATGTACCTCGGTTTTGAAGTCACGGTTCGGTACAGCAGTTTTACAAAATTGCTTATTTATTTTTGTTAAACAGGTTTACTGAAAAAAATTGTGTCTGTCCTTAAATTAATTAAATTATAACTAAAAGTTTATTGAAGATATTGCTGTAAACTATATAGGGAGCCCTTACTTGCACATTAATATTACAGAGCCCAAACGATTAGCCTAAATTCAGTTTAGATATAATAATCAACACACAAATAACACATTGTGCGCAAACATGTAAACTTCACATAAGGCAGTTTTTGCAATAACTTCTAAATCTAATTATAAAATAGTTTTTTCTCCAATTCATTGTTGAAATATAATCATTTATACACAGTTTGTCATTTTCATGACAGGTTTATTTAAACACACATTAATAATCCAGACATCACTAACAGGTTCAGTAGAATATAATGAATATAACGGCTAATATAGTGCATATATTTACTGAAAGAGTTGATTTCTCTAGTGAATACAATTCTGTGAACACTGAATGACTTCTGAGGTAAACGTGATGCTACAGGACATTGTTTACAAGCAGTTATATTGAGGTCTTTCAGCCGTTGAAACACTGATTGAGCGATTACACCACATATGATACGTGACAGTAAGTTCTAATGTATCCTCAACATTCCTTCAGATGTTCATTCATGTTTATTCTTTAGGAAGAGATGATCGATCGCGTTCACGGATGATCGCGTTCACATGCGTGCGCGGCCGCTTGAAATGACGCGCCTATACAGTAATCAGTCACGCCCCATTAAGGAGCATCAAAACGGCATTTATCGTTTGAATTTTGTGATAAAATGGACTGAATACTTAATATTTTCGTGTGAGAACTAGGATTGAAGTGTGTTCCGCTCTTAAAACAAGCCAACTGTTAACTGTCTATCGCATGCACCGAACCAAAAGCCCCATACCGAAGTGGTTCGGTACGAATACGTGTACCGTTACACCCCTAGCGTATATGTGTTTGAGTGTGTTTGTGATGAGCGGATCACGGTTATATCCTTGTGTGGCGGAGGGGGCGTGGTTTTGCGAGGTCTGTAGTGGGAGAGAGAGAGCGGAGCCGAGCGGTGAGTAAGTAGGTCAAGTGCAGATGAATAACACCTGTGTCTGTTCGGCGAAAAGTGTGGCGAGCGCGCTGTTTTCTTTAATCTCCCAGGTGGGAATCCCGAAAGAGATTCTCACCGACCAAGGCACGGCGTTTATGTCACAGATGATCACCGAACCCTACAAATTGTTGGGCATTAAATCAATTCGCACCAGCGTCTATCACCTACAAACCGACGGTCTGGTGGAACGTTTTAATCGCACGTTGAAATCCATGATTCGTAAGTTCGTTCACGAGGACGCCAAAAATTGGGATAAAATGCTAGAGCCTCTGTTGTTCGCTGTCCGCAGGGTCCCCCAAGCCTCCACAGGGTTTTCCCCCTTCGAGCTTCTCTATGGACGCCAGCCTCGGAGGGGTGCTGGATGTCCTTAGAGAGGCTTGGGAGGACGGACCTTCCGCGAGTAAGAATGAAATTCAGTATGTCCTGGACCTGAGAACAAAACTCCACACTTTGGGGCGGCTGTTGATGGAGAATTTGTTACAGGCTCAGGACAAACAGAGACAGCTGTACAACAGAGGCGCTAGGCTTCGTCAATTCACACCGGGAGATAAAGTGCTTGTGTTACTCCCTACATCGAGCTCGAAATTACTCGCAAAGTGGCAAGGGCCCTTTGAGGTCACACGGCGAGTTGGCGATCTCAACTATGAGGTGGTTCGATCAGATAGGGACCTCAACCTGCTAAAGAAGTGGTCTGAGGTGGAGTCAGTGATGCTCGCGACGGTGGTGAGCGGAGAGGATGATCTCGGGCCAGAGGCGTCCAAAATCTCTCGCTCTGGCCCCGGGGGGAGACCACCTCTCGCCCTCGCAGCTCACTGACGTAAAACATTTACAAGCAGAGTTTGCTGACGTGTTCTCGCCCCTACCTGGTCGCACCGATCTCCTTCAGCACCACGTTGAGACGGAGCCGGGAATTGTGATTCGTAGCCGGCCGTACCACTTACCTGAACACAAGAAAAAGGTGGTTCAGGATGAATTAGAGGCTACGCTCGACATGGGGGTGATAGAAGAGTCCAGCAGTGACTGGGCGAGCCCGATAGTTTTAGTGCCTAAACCTGGCGGCTCGGTCCGGTTCTGTGTGGACTATCGTAAAGTGAACGCGATGTCGAAGTTTGATGCTTATCCAATGCCGAGGGTTGACGAATTGCTTGATCGGCTAGGGACCGCTCGTTTTTATTCAACATTGGACTTAAAAAAGGGATATTGGCAGATCCCCTTGTCTCCCATGTCCAAAGAAAAAAACGCTTTCACCACGCCGTTTGGATTACACCAATTTGTCACCCTTCCTTTCGGCTTGTTCGGGGCTCCTGCGACCTTCCAGCGTCTGATGGACAGAATTCTCCGGCCACATGCTGCATATGCCGCTGCCTATCTGGATGATATCATCATCTACAGTGCAGACTGGCAGCGTCATATGCAGCACGGGCGAGCTGTCCTGAAGTCGCTGAGGAGGGCGGGGCTCACCGCCAACCCGAAGAAGTGTGCAATTGGGCGGGTGGAAGTAAAGTATCTGGGCTTCCACTTGGGTCATGGTCAGGTGCGTCCCCAAATTGACAAGACCACAGCTGTTGCGACCTGTCCAAGACCAAAGACCAAAAAGGAGGTTAGACAGTTCCTGGGGCTAGCGGGATATTACAGGAGGTTTGTGCCTAATTATTCGGACCTTGCTAGCCCGCTGAATGATCTAACTAAAAAGGAGGTACCAGATACGGTTCAGTGGACGGAGCGGTGCCAGCAGGCTTTTACTCAGATAAAGGCTGCTCTGTGTGGTGGACCGCTCTTGCAAACTCCTAACTTTTCTCCTACAGACTGACACCTCGGACAGGGGGTTGGGCGCAGTCCTGTCCCAGGAGGTGGAGGGTGTAGAGCGGCCGGTGCTGTACATCAGTCGAAAGCTCTCTAAGAGAGAGACGATGTACAGCACCATAGTGAAGGAGTGTTTGGCCATCAGGTGGGCCGTTCACACCCTGTCCCTGTCCCTTCGCTATTACCTCCTGGGGCGGGAGTTCACCCTCTGTTCAGACCACGCCCCCTTGCAGTGGCTCCACCGCATGAAAGATACCAACGCGCGGATCACCCGTTGATATCTAGCTTTACAGCCTTTTAAATTCTGTGGCTGACTTCCTCTCCAGGAGGGGGGGCTGCAGGCCGGATGGCTCCCCGGCCTGAGGCGGGCGGTGGGGGTATGTGGCGGAGGGGGCGTGGTTTTGCGAGGTCTGTAGCGGGAGAGAGAGCGGAGCCGAGCGGTGAGTAAGTAGGTCAAGTGTAGATGAATGACACCTGTGTCTGATTGCAGTAATTGGCGGGGAGAGACTGCATATAAGCCGCAGCGGAGAGAGAGATGGGAGAGAGGGCTTGGGACTGGGACGTCGTGACTGCCTGCCTGCCAGAGAGAAACGCAGTGAAAAACTGAGTGATAGCTGAAACCGTTTTGAGTGTATTGAATCCATTGATGCGCCCTCGAGCGCTTGTTTTGTTGTTTGCAAAAGTTCTGAGTATTAAAGCGATTAGTCCCAGTCACGCCGACCCCGCCTTCTTCCTTCTCCACACACACACACACACACATCCTTCGAACCAAACTACACCGTGGATCAGGCGGACCAAATAATAAAACATAACATTGTAATTAATTGCGGGTGGATGAGAGATAAATAATTAATGTGTTGATTTTATTAAAAACACAGAACTCTCATTTCACTGTAAAACGCAACGAACGTGCGTCACTCACCTTCGTTTTCAGGGAACCTTTGTTTTCTCTTCAGGGAAAACAAATCAAAGATAACATATGTCTAGCGCACCTCCTAGTGGACAATATAAAACACAAAGGAAAAACCCTACATGAGATATTGCTTAATAACTTAACAGTTTTACCTAAAATACACTAACTTAAAGGATTACTTCAGTGATTTAGCATTAAACTTTGTATCAGTAGAAACCCTGTAGTATATTCAAATGATGGTACTTTCCCCCCTTATATCCCCCTGAGACGAGAGAATTGTGAATTTTATTTCTGGAAAAAATCCTCAGATTTTGCGTCATCTGAGGATTTTTTGGCCAGAGCCTAAAGACTAGGAGTAGGAGCTGTTCCGCATGTTTTCAACCCGCCCACAGGGGAGGGATCTCACTCACAGAATGTAAATGCGCTGGGCTCGGCCTCGGGCATTCATAACTAAGCGGTGCAGAGAAAAGTGAGTGTTTCAACTTTTCAATGTTTTCCTATGAAAGTTTAGCTTCCATATGCAATCTGAAAACGCGCCAGACTGGACACGCGCCGATATTGACTACCGCGCTTACCTCAGCTCTGCTCAGCTCTTCGCTCTCGTGGTGAATGAAATCTGACTCCTGCTGCGTCTGTGACGTGACTTTTGTTCGGCTCACTCACACTTTATCGAAATAATTGTATTATTGTCACATGTTCAGTTTTTAATTGTAGTGTTTATTCTCCAACTGAACGAAATGATTGTATTATTATATGAAAATCAAAATGACGTTGGGGCGGTGCCCCAGTGGGCAAGTGATAACCAATAGCCGTAGCATATCGCAATCCCAGTTTTTCCACCAAGAATGTTCAGAAAAACACAATCACAACTTCTAAAAATGATAAAAATGAGAGCCAATTAATATCTCGATTGTTTCTCATAGATTGCGATTGGATAAAATAAAGAGCAAATGCAGATAAGATTTTTATCCCAGTAATCTCACTCAAGTTTCAGAACAATGTCTCAAACAATGCTCAGATATGTAATCAAAAGAGTTCAATATGAACTTGCTATCCGTAATAATTTTATAACACTTATAATTAAGTTTCGTTGCCGGCATTGGAACAAGATTTTAGCGGTCCTACAGAGTTTGTTTCACTTTCTCGTCAAGAATTTTAGGAAAAACATCGGAGACAAAGTTCATGCAAAAAAGTGCATTAAAAAAATGAAGATAAAATAAGCTTGAATTACAAATATAATCTCTGAACAAATGCTTAATATCTTTTGCGGTGTTGATGAAGCAAAATCATCTTGTTTAAAGGATTCTTCAACTGGAAAATCAACTCTTTCAGAATGTTTTTTATTGCACTACGGTAGTGATACCGTAGTAACGTGATGGTATCAGATGGTAATACCACGTACATGTCATGGTTTAGCACATCTGGAAGGAATACCATGGTATTACCTTCAGTTGCAGTGCTCAAAAAACACATTACAAATCCTCAGCAATACCGTGTTGCTTTTGGGTGTCCAGAGGAGCGCAGAGACAATCACAGCAGAGAGTTTTTACCCCTAAAAGTGCTCCTTCCCCACCGCCTACGATTTCTCTGTCTCTCCTCTGCTTAACTCAGCTGCACGCTCACAACTGCAGTGGAGCAACACAGAGAAAGAAGACAATTATCCTCAATATCTGTCACTCACATGACAGCACTGCTTCTCCTAGCCACGCTTCAACAGATGCAGGTGGGGGAACAAAGAGGTTTGGGCTGCTGCTTTTAAGCAAACTCTCTCTCTGTCTTTCTCATTACCTGGCCCATTTGCATGCAGACTGTCAAACAAAGGTGTTGATGGGGAAAGATACGAGAAGAAAGGAGTAAAGATTCTGTATACCGCCGCAGTGAGTGTCTGTTTACGTGGGTTTTGGCTTTATACAGACGGTATACATGCTACAAGCAAGTACAAGGGTTTTGTCGTCGCGTATCACACGTTTCCTCCAAATCGATCACCCAGAATGCATCTTTTTGCACTCACAATCTGCAAGCGAAATTCAGACTTTCTTAGATCACTAGGAATCTGCTAACAATGTTGTGCTAATAGACAATAAGCCATTAACTAGTTCAGCTCACTGGCATTATAATTTCAAAGGTTAAAACAGGTTAATTTAACCTTCACAAACTCACGAAAACACCCTTCTAGGGCAGCAGTTGGGAACCTGGTCTCGCACCCTTTAGCAATAAAAACACGGACAAGTAAAGTAGCCACAGAATGTCAAAATGATGGTAAGTATTCAAATAAACACATTTGATGTAAGCACCGCGTGTTGTTCTTCACTCACTCACTCAATTTCAATTCAAGTCAAATTAGCTTTATTGGCATGACTGTGAAGTAGCACAATGTTGCTAAAGAAATAGACATATACAAACATATAGATAAAGGGGAGAAATTAACCTGTGTCCATATTATACACAAGCATATCACAATTATCAAAAAACACTCGCTCACTCGTTTACTCACTCACTCACTCAGTCACTCACTCATTCACTCACTTCATTCATTCACTCACTCACTCATTCAAGCAATCAATCAATCACTCACTCAATCAATCAATCACTCAGTCACTCACTCACTCACTCACTCAATCAATCAATCAATCAATCACTCAGTCACTCACTCAGTCACTCACTCACTCAGTCAATCACTCACTCAGTCAATCACTCACTCAGTCAAACACTCACTCAGTCAGTCAATCAATCAAACACTCACTCACTCACTCACTCACTCAATCACTCAGTCAGTCACTCACTCGCTCACACAATCAATCAATCAATCAATCACTCAGTCACTCAGTCACTCATTCAGTCAGTCACTCACTCACTCACTCACTCAATCACTCAGTCACTCACTCACTCACTCACTCACTCAGTCAGTCACTCATTCATTCACTCACTCACTCAGTCACTCACTCAATCAATCAATCACTCAATCACTCACTCACTTACTCACTCCCTCAATCAATCACTCACTGTCAATCAATCACTCAGTCACTCACTCAATCAATCACTCAGTCAGTCACTCACTCAGTCAATCAATCAATCACTCACTAAGTCACTCACTCAGTCAAACACACTCAGTCAATCATTCACTCACTCAGTCAATCACTCACTCAGTCAATCACTCACTCAGTCAGTCACTCAGTCAGTCACTCAGTCAGTCACTCAGTTACTCAGTCAGTCAGTCAGTCAGTCACTCAGTCACTCAGTCAATCACTCAGTCAGTCACTCAGTCAGTCAGTCAGTCACTCAATCAGTCACTCACTCAGTCACTCACTCAGTCAGTCAGTCAGTCAGTCACTCACTCACTCACTCACTCACTCAGTCACTCAGTCAACCACTCACTCAGTCAATCACTCAGTCAATCAATCACTCAGTCAACCACTCACTCAGTCAATCACTCAGTCAGTCAGTCACTTAGTCAATCACTCAGTCACTCACTCAGTCAATCACTCACTCACTCACTCAGTCAATCACTCAGTCAGTCAGTCACTCTGTCAGTCACTCAGTCAATCACTCACTCAGCCACTCACTCACTCAGTCAATCACTCAGTCAATCACTCAGTCAATCACGCAGTCAATCACGCAGTCAATCACTCAGTCAATCACTCACTCACTCAGTCAATCACTCAGTCACT
>CM042259.1:44480060-44532560 GCA_023566225.1 Romanogobio albipinnatus | reverse complement strand
CTCACTCACTCACTCACTCACTCACTCAGTCAATCACTCACTCACTCAGTCAATCACTCACTCAGTCAATCACTCACTCACTCAGTCAATCACTCACTCACTCACTCACTCACTCAGTCAATCACTCACTCACTCACTCAGTCAATCACTCAGTCAATCACTCAGTCCCTCACTCAGTCAATCACAGTTCAGTTCAATTCAATTCAAATCAATTCAATTCAATTCAAATTGCTTTATTGGCATGACATACATAGGTACATATTGCACTCATTCGAAAAATTGGATCTTTGGTCAAAAAGGTTCCCGACCCCTGCTTTTGCAGCATTTTCCCATGCACAATTAAACATATTTTCCATAATGCTTTTTAACACCTATTTGACTGCTGTCGCCCGTCACATGACATTTTTAGTTTCTTTCCAAATTTCCTAGCAACAAGAATTTTTGTCTGTCAGCAATGAAAGCGAAAATGCTGTGCAAACGTGATACAATCACGGCTAATCAGAACATACTTGAGAAATAATATACATTAAAGGTTCATTTAATTATGTACGGCAGGCAATGACATGACATTCCAACACTGCAAAAAAAAAAAAAAAAAAAATTATATATATAGGATATATATTACTTAGTATTTTTGTCTTGTTTTCCAGTATATCAAACCATTCTTAAATCAAGATGCATTTAATGGAGAGGAAAAATTATATTAAGTCTTGTTTTCACAAAATGTTCATGCTTTTTTGCAGTGAATGTAGGCGGGACTATCAAACATGATGCCACTGAGATAGAAACTCTGTAATGTCCTTGCGACTGGTAATGACAAAAAAACTCAATAATATTGAAAATGAGCATTTATTGCCTGGTTAGTACATGATGTAAGCATTATGCCAATTTATCAGATTTAATTTTTAAAAATGACCTAATTTTTAATTAGTCTTTTTTTAATCGTTTTAATTAGTCTTTTTTAAATTAGTTTTTAATTAGTCTCTTTAAAGATAAATTTACTTGAGGATCAACACTGCATCATTTAACACACTACCATGCATAATGCAACACACACACTAGCAGCATAGTCACCGTGATTTTGCCAAGTAAGACATGATGAATTCCTGGATGAACATATTTTGTTGATCCTGGAACAACATCCCTTTCCGAAAATGTAGTCCTTACCCTATCCCTACCCATAACCCCTAAAATCAGAGGGAAAAGATAAGTGAATACACTGATGTAGAAGCACCTGACCCTGGTTGTAAGCCTAAACTTGACATAAACTGCAAACGTGTCCCTCACATCTGATTGGTTGACCAAAATGTTGTTCTAGGATGAACAAAAATGTTAATCCGGGAGCATGTTGTACACGTTAAATCACATTTAGTGGCACATTCTTAACAGGCATTTGTCTCATTTTTACCAGTTAAAATGTCTAGTCTTGAAAAAACATCATGTTCTTGCATAAGATATTATGACTCAGATTGTAAAATGCACTGGCAGATCTTTAACTTGTTTATTCCTAAAGCGTGTACAAATCTGCCAGTGCAGTAAGACACTTTGCAACTGTAAAATAAGACATGCTAAAGGAATAGTTCACCTAAAAAGCAGAAGAGATATTAAGGTTTTGGAGGAAATATTCCAGGGGTTTTCTCCATTAAATTCAAGTGAATGGGGACCACCACAGTCCAGCTTTAAAGGGGTCATTAACTGAAAAATCTAATTTTCCTTGAGCTTTTGACATTTAAGAGGTCATCACACTATAAGAATATCCTGTAAATTTCAGAACTGAAAACGTTCCACATGTAACACTTAGCTATTTCATATAAAGATGTCAGCCAATAACAACAGTGGGAGTTTAGACTGAAGTCTCACAGCAGCCAATCACAGCAGTGGGCGTTTACACTGAAGTCTCACAGCAGCCAATCACAGCAGTGGGCGTTTACACTGAAGTCTCACAGCAGCCAATCACAGCAGTGGGCGTTTACACTGAAGTCTCACAGTAGCCAATCAGGAGCTGGGCAACACAAAAACTACCCAAACACTGGGTTGTTACGTCTGACCCAGGATCTGAGTTACACAAAAAATACCCAAACACTGGGTTGTTACGTCTCACCCAGGATCTGAGTTACACAAACACTACCCAAACACTGGGTTGTTGCGTCTGACCCAGGATCTGAGTTACACAAACACTACCCAAACACTGGGTTGTTACGTCTGACCCAGGATCTGAGTAACACAAAAACTACCCATACACTGGGTTTTTATGTCTGACCCAGGATCTGAGTTACACAAACACTACCCAAACACTGGGTTGTTGCGTCTGACCCAGGATCTGAGTAACACAAAAACTACCCATACACTGGGTTTTTATGTCTGACCCAGGATCTGAGTAACACAAAAACTACCCAAACACTGGGTTGTTACGTCTGACCCAGGATCTGAGTTACACAAAAACTACCCAAACACTTTTGTAGAGTGTAGAGAATTGTGAATATGTATTGCCATCTAAAATGTTGGTCATAACTGCCTGTTTTTGTTTCATGGCCAGTAAAAAATATTTATGGCTGGTAAAAAAATCCAGTCACCGGCCATTGGCAGGTGTGGCAAACAGCCCTGGCTGGAGCCCTTTAAAGCTGCCTAAATATGGATTTTGATCCCCATTCACTTGCATTCGAATGAAAATGAGAAAAATTCCTGTAAAACTCTTTCTCAAAAATCTTAATTTCTCTACGGCTGAAGAAAGATATTCCCATCCATCTTGGATGGCCTGGGGGCGAGTAAATAATCAGGACATTTTCATTTTTTTGGGTTGACTTCTCCTGTGTAAGAAGTGCATTGCTAATTTATCTGTTGCACTGTAAATATTTCCCCCTATAGTAATTCTAATCACCTAAAACATGTTTAGAAACAGGCGCTGGTGGTGCAAGTGAAGACGACGCTGGAGCTCGAGCGATTCTGGGCTGAATTTAGCAGGTATGTAAATATGTTTGCTTAACCCTCATGATTGGGCTGCGTACAGTGAGATAGACAATGCCTTTATTCATTAATGGCAGCTTTTGTTCCTGTAAACAACATGAATATTTAATCCGTCCCACGATTCCCTCTTGGTTAATGAATGTGTTTCAACCAGCACGGAAGCCTCTCTGGGGACGCGGGCCGCCGGGAACGGTTGCTAAGCAGTCGTCGCGAACGCACTTCACTCTTTCATGAACAACACAGCCGTTCTGCACCACGGATCGGATCCGTGCACGCTCCGACCCTCTGCAGGTCTCCCGGAGGGAACGAGAAGGTGATGCCGAACGCATCGCCACACCTTGCTGCTGATGTCACTTCCTGTGCGGTAGACGCATGCACAAGTGGAAATCTGTTGCACGTTAGTACGATTTTGAAATCCGGTTTTCGAAAGGTTTGTGACCAATTAAGGATTATTTATTTGCATCTCTCCAGAACATGAATGCCACATGTTCCTCCACAGGCACGGAGAGACACCGAGCGAGAGACAGAGAGAGACAGCGAGAGAGAGAGAGGATGCAGACAGACACTCGTAAACTTCTGTGTCTCCGCGCGCAATTGGTCCACAGGGAGAGAGCAGCGATCTTATGGAGGAACCCACGCCAGACCCTGCCTCAAGCAGGCTTCCAGCTGTTGTCAATTACTGCCACTTTAACGGCGCGTTAAACACACAATGGCCAATGAGGCGCTGCCACCCGAGTCACTATTTAACTGCAACACGGCCATTAGCTAATCCTGAGGGCCCGTCGCCTGCTGATTTACCTAGCGAGGCCCAATTGAATGAAATTAAAGCTCAACTCCCTTTAATAGCCAGGTTCCCCGTCATAAATTCATTAGGCGCTGATGAGTATCTTCCCGTTGGTTTGAACGCACGTTCGAGATTTACAGTCGGCTAATGAAAACCATCAAGGTTTTAAGGAGCTCGTCTCATTAGGGAGGGGTTTTTATTAGACAAACAAAGACGGGATAATTGCCGCGGGAGCTTATGTTTTACCGGGGGCTGGAAGGGGTTTTCTCGTTCTGGAGCTCCTCTCAGAAATCATGCTACGCCAATTACTTTAGGTAACGTAATGAGCGCTGCTGTTGACTCAGGTGAGCCGGTGACTTGCTCAAATGAAAGACTCCACACACTACTGCCCTTCAGGCCGGGGATTGAATTTCTCTCATCTGTTTTGCCGTTGTCGGTGTGCGCGTTGGGGGTGTAATATATATGGACAGGGGCAGGAATGCCGCCCCCCACCCCCCACCCCTCCTTTCCCCGGTACCCCTAACTTCTCAAATATCCTCAATGTCAAACATGGTGGGCTCCAAAAATACTTCTCTGTGCACGGTCTCACTTTCCACTGGATGTCCATCTATAGGTTTGTCTCTCGTAATAGCAGCACTAATGCAAAACATCACCGCTAATCTTATGCACGCGCTTCTTAACAAAACGGCTGTCACCATCACGTCAAAGTGCAATAGGTTTCAACGGCTGGGTTACAAAGGAAATTAAGCTAAATGCAAATATATACGCAAATGACCATATGATCAATTATACAATGAGTTATGTTTTATGTATTGTGCTATATTTTCATCTAGGCCTATATTTAAATGAATATTATGTACTTTTATTATAATTAGCCAGTCAACTTTCCTTGTGTTTGGCGGTTGTTGAACTCTGTGATGCCCATATGGACAGGTTGGCATGAAGAAAACTACACAAGGCGAAAGAAAATACTGCTCAGATTATGCATGAAATGAGAAGAATGCTATTTTATTTAACTAATTGTAATATATTTAAAAATTATTATTATTTTATTTTATATTATATTGGTAGTATTCATATTACCAATGTAGTAGTAGGTAATATTAAGATTATTAAAGTAATATTAAGATGGATATTAATACTAAAATTAAATTAATGTTAGAATATAATATTCAAATTTACTTAAAATTGATAGTGTATTAATAATATTAAAATATTAAAGTAATTTTTAAATGGATAATAATAATAATAATAATAATAATAAGACTATTATTATTATATTAAAATAAAGTAATATTAAGATGGGTAGTGTATATAATAATAATGATAAAATGAATAGTAAAATGTATACTGTAATAATATTAATTAATTTGAGTGATATTAATACTAAAATTAAAAAAGTATATTGTATTAATATTATTGTATACTGTAAATATATATATATATATATAATATTGTGTTAATATTCATTCATAGAAATAATATTAATACTACGATTAAAGTCAAATTAAAAATGGTAATGTATTCATATTAAAAATAATATTAGTGATATTATTAATTAATGTTAAAATGAATATAATACTAAAATTAAATTCATTTTAGAATGGATACTTTTAAGCAATATTAATATTGAAATGGATAATGTATTATTATTAATTAATGCTAATTATATTAATACTAAAATTAAATTAATGTTAGAATTCATAGAATATCATAGAATTCATAACAAAATGGATAGTGTATTGATATTAATAATAGTAATACTAAGATTAAAGTAATATTTAAATGGATAATAATAATAATTATTATTATTATTATTAAAATTAAAGTAATATTTATATGGATAGGGAGGGTATTAATATTGATTCATAATCAAAATTAACAGTAAATTAGCATGAGAATGATTTTGTATTAATAAATACTAAAATTAATATAATATTACAATTAAATGAATATTAACATCAAAATGAATTGATCAATTCTAAAGTATAGCACTTTTTTGAGTTGGCACACACAAAACGAGTGAAGAAGCATTCGTGGAGTGTCCAGTTAAACACTAAAGCATCTGTCGCCGGTGACGGACAGGATTTGTGCTTTGACTAATGACATTGTGCAATATATCAGTGAGTGTTTTCTCAAAGCAGACAGAGAGACGGGACCCCTGCTGCCAACTCTATCCGTCCAGCGCTCACTTCAGTCATTCTGGACGGGTCGACGTGGATCCTGAGCGTTTGAGTTTGAGCAACTTGCATGCTACTATCAAGATGCAACATCTAGATGCTGATGCCTCACACACACACACACACACACACACACACACACACACGAGCCTCTGGGCTGCCCATCATCTTCATGTCACTCTCTCAGACGGCTAAAATAAACAGATTGTCTAACTGCAATGAAAACATACTGCACCAGCCAGTGTGTCCGAGAGAGAGACAGGCTCTTCTTTCAGACCAGAGACGACCTGAACGCCACCGTCTGCTAGTCCTGATCCTGCAGGAAAATCACAGAACAAATACGTTCACGTTTATTTCTCTTACCTCACTTGTAGCAGGCTTTTTCTTGTTTTAAGCACACATGGGAGGGTTATGCTTAAAACATGAACAATCTGCCAGTAGGGTAAAAAAAAAAACTTTATTCAAGATATAATTATCTTAAAACAATTTCATCATACACAGTTTTGCTTCAAAAGTACATTTTTCTTGTTTTAACCCTTGTGCATTGTTCAAATTCACTACCCTTTCGTTATGTTCGTGGATCAAAACAGCCACTAAATTAAACTGCTGTAAAAATGTATCAGATAAATTATTTTTTTTGCATAAATCAATTAATCAACCTCAGTCAAAACTACTAAATATTTAAAACATTTCAGGATTTTAACTCTTTAATTGCCAAATTCATAAATTATGTCACTGATTTGGGAAAAAACACACACAAAATGACTTATTTTCAATATAAAATGTGATTTTTTAAATCTTGCATCACAGTCTTGGACATGTCAAAGATTAGAAACATCATTGGCTTTGATGCATTGTTAGTTTTTGTGCAGCATCAGATTTGAATTTTTTCTCCCTCATTTACTGTTCGTGGCTGTTTTTGCCCCATTGACTTCCATTATAACCCCATTTTTTGATTGCAACGCCACGACACCATATACTCATGCATTTTTGATTGTTGATGGTTTTCTCTGTTGGGAAGAGGTCAAATGTGTACATTTTACAGTTGATAACAAGGTGGCACCATTAACCCTTTAGATAGGACTGTGCAAAAAAAAACTTAGTTTCTGGCTTTTCTATGGAGTTTTCTATGGATGTTTATAAGGAGTATAGTGAGTGTGGATTGGGAGATATATTTTCCCCAAATATATGTCAAAATAAGATTTGTCACCAAAAATCATTCCATTTGCTGAAACAGAGAAAGTTATGGCCAAATTAAGACTCAAAAACAGACGGCACATAAGGGTTAAAGGGTTAGTTCACCCAAAAAATGAAAATTATCCCATGATTTACTCACAGTCATCCTAGGTGTATGACATTTTTCTTTCAGATGAATAAAATCAAAGTTATATTTAAAAAGTCCTGCTAAATCAAGCTTTATAATGGCAGTGATTGTTGCTCTGTTTTTGAAGTCCATAAAAATGCATCTATCCATCATATAACTGCTCCACATGGCTCTGGGGGGTTAATAAAGGCCTTCTGAAGTGAATCGATGCGTTTGTGTAAGAAAAATATCCGTATTTAAAACTTTATCAAGTAAAGTTCTGGTCGATCACCTTCCGTATTCAAATTACGGAAAAAGTGTTGAAAGTGCCTCTCAAATTTCAAAATGCTTACGCTACGTCTGACAAGCGTAACTGGTGTGATGTCCAGCCAGAGACTGTAAAAAAATATGGATGTAGTGTCCGTGACGTCACCCACAGGATTGAAGAGCAGTTTTGAAGCGTAAAGTAGGGTCGAGCCGGCCGATGCCATTTTTCAGCGCATCATCGTGCGCCACTTCCGGATAACAGAAAATGGGCAAAGAGGCGGGACATGGGCGGAGCTGAGGAGATTTGATGAATAATGGTGCGTTCACACCGGACGCGATTCGCGCAAGTGATTTACATGTTAAGTCAATGCAGAGACGCGAAATGGCATTCTGCGTCGCGATTCGCGCGAATGAGGCGGCGCGATTGACGCGATTGAGGCGGCGCGATTGACGCGGCGCGATTGACGCGAATTGAGCGTTTTGAACGCGCGATTCGCGCGAATCGCTCAAGTTGAAAAATCTGAACTGAGCTGTATGATACATCATCCTATAACTACAGGAACAAGAATAAAAGGAATAAAGGAATAAAAAGGATCTTGCTTGGAAGAAAGTGAGTTATTGTGAGCCATTGTGAGCCAAGTGAGCCATTTCACAACGAGACAGGAGCAGAAAAAAAGAGCCAGAGCCAGCGGCAAATGTGAGAAGGACTAGCCGAGGAAAGGCAGGTCTCGCCGGGTAAACGAGCGCGGAATGTCACTGATCGCCTGGATCTCACAACTCCGAAAACGCCAGATAAAATGCTCAAATAGACACTCTTTTTATAAATTAACCACAGATTTGAGCTTTAAACAACTATATTATCGCCTGAAAAAGTCTTTAAACTACGTTTTGTCACACATTAATAGTAGTATTTTTTACAAAAAAGACGTAAAGTGACCGAGAGGAGCTGGCTCATCTAGGCTCATATAGAAGCCCCTCCCATGACGCGAATTCGTGTCTGTTGTGTAGTTGTCACACGCGAATTTCACGCGCGAATGAAGCGAGTAAACTCAAAATGTTCAAGCGTCCACCTTCACGCGATTAGCGCGAATTATTCGCGTGAATCGCGTCCGGTGTGAACGCCACATAACAGACAGCAGACAAACGGCAATCCACCTGTCACTCAAAGTGGCCACGCCCTTAATTATACAGAACTTTAAGGCTTTATATAATGTAAACGAATGAGTTATACAAAAATTCACCCCCTCACAGTCGTCATGAAGGGCAAAATTAGCCGTATAGACCAAAACCACAATTTGTCCCAGACTGTGAACATGTGTTCTTCTGCTGTAAAGTTGGGCATTTTAACATGAGCTCAAATTTGATTCTGCACTTTCAACACTTTTTCTGTAAGTTGAATACGGAAGGCGATCAGCCGGAACTTTACGTTATAAAGTTTTAAATACGGATATTTTTCTTACACAAACGCATCGATTCGCTTCAGAAGGCCTTTATTAACCCCCCAGAGCCAAGTGGAGCAGTTATATGATGGATAGATGCACTTTTATGGACTTCAAAACAGAGCAACAATCACTGCCATTATAAAGCTTGGAAGAGCCGGTACTTTATAATATAACTCTGATTGTATTCGTCTGAAAGAAGAATGTCATATACAACTAGGATGACTGAGTAAATCATGGGATAATTTTCATTTTTGGGTGAACTAGCCCTTTAAGAATGCAAACTGTGTCAATAATATTGGTTATTAAAACTATTTCTCCAAGACAGCAATGAGATTGAGTGAAGTCTCTGGAAAAAAAAAAGACTTGATTACAGTTTCAGAAGAAATTTCAACAATTAATTTTAGGAGCAAGTCTGAGACAACGAACTTAAAACATAATTCTGAACATTATAAAGCTATAAATGAGCTCAATCAATGAGCAATAATGTTTTTCTCTAACGGAGGCAGCCAATGCACCAATTATTGTGAAATATTATTACAATTTAAAATAACTGTTTTCTATGTGAATATATTATAAAATGTAATTTATTCCTGTGATCAAAGCTGAATTTTCAGCATCATTACTCCAGTCTTCATGTCACATGATCCTTCAGAAATCATTCTAATATGATGATTCGCTGCTCAAGAAACATTTATGATTATTATCAATGTTGAAAACAGTTGTGCTGCAGAATATGTTAGTGGAAACCCTGATATAAATGTCTTTACTGTCACTTTTGCTCAATTGAATGCATCCTAGCTGAATACAAGTATTAATTTCTTTATGCACAGTGATTGGGTTACAGCGTTTAACAGTAGCCTGCCTGCTGCAATATACGCAAATAACAAGCAGGAGGTTTTTGGACGTAAAATAAAACTAATTCCAACGCTGCCCCGAGGCCCCCACCAATGCATCAATCAATAGGGAGTGTGTCCTCCACAGCGCCTGAGTGAAAATCCAGACATGAGCTAATGCTGGAGAAATATACACAAAAGGCTTAGAGCGAGCACACACACACACATACACACACATTTGGAAAGAGCTGTGGTGACGTTTTACGACAGCCTCGCATTAATAAACATAATAAACAAATATACAAATGGTCGGTAACTGTTTTCATGAGGCATGAACTAACACATGAGGTAGTAGTTTGTTCACGCATTTGGAATAAACTGAAGCTGGACGCTTTTTGTTTAATAACCCATAAATGCATAAACCACACCATAAAACTCCAATATTTTTGAGATCAGCCGGCTAAAGGAGTTTAGCTGTTTTACAGTAATATGACCCGTAAAACAACATGCATACACAAATGATTTACAAGAACTGGACTGTGAGTGCAAGATTTGCCAACATGATGCTATACACACTTAGAAGAAAAGGTTCTGTCAGACACTTCATATATATAATATATAATACACATATATTATATATATATATATATACAACCTTTTAGGGGTTCCCATCATGCGATCATTTTATAGAATTAGTTTTAATTAGCTAATGTTTCATTACATTTTATGAATTAAACAGCTCATAGACATATGAAGCGAAGTAGGGCGTTTGTGTAAATAACTAACTTCCGAACTAACTAAAAATAACTAACTTCCAGCAGATTGCCACACGCATCGGTTAACGCCGAAAGAGTAACCCTTGACGCATGCGTATTAACGAACGCAGAAGCGCTGAGGATAGATAAAAAAACTAAACGTAGCATCGAGGGTTGCTCTTTTAGCGCAAGTCGACCCCGGAAGCTAGTTATTTTAGTCTATAAAGTTTAAAATATGGATATTTTTCTTACACAAATACGCCACTTCGCCTTAGAAGGCCTTTATTAACCTCCTGGAGCCGTGTGGAGCAGTTTTATGATGGATAGATGCACTTTTACGTCATAACAATCACTGCCATTAATGCTTGGATTAGCCTGGACTTTTGTAATGTAACTCAGATTTTATTCATCTGAAAGAAGAATGTAATTTACACCTAGGATGACTTGAGGGTGAGTAAATCATGGGCTAATTTTCATTTTTGGGTGAACTATCCCTTTAAAGAACAAGACCGTCCCCATCTTCCTAGGTTGTCTATGAAAGCCTGTAGACTGATTTTTATGTCAAGGACTCGGGACGTTTTTGCCGGGAAAATCAAAAAGAATGTGACGGTTACGCGCGCTCCCGATCCTTTCTTCCGTTGACACACAAAATGGATGTTTGGGCTATACAACGTTTATGATAATACCGAAATATTCTGTACTCACTGTAATGTCGATGAATAAATCCATTTTCTTTGCACGACACAAACTATAGTCTCTAACATAGTCAGATATAGTCTCAAATATACATAACTAACTATCATAACAGTGTAGTTTTAATGACCTCATCTGTCCACATGTTGCCGGTGAATTACAGAGCTGGTGCAAACATATCCACATAGATATGATGCTTTTTTTAACTGCTGTTTGGTCACAGCTGGTATTTTTGTTGTTTATTTTGTTTTTGAGAGGAAGTGCGCGGCACATATATTTGCATATTCATCTGACGTCGCTCTCAGCAGCGTGGACGGCGTCGGGATGACCACTAACAGTATCTGCAAAGGTATTTACAACTTTTTTATTTCTAAGCAAATAATAATAAAAAAAGAACTTCGCCGTGTTGTGAACATATTGGCGTATTGAATCACGTTCAGTCCCTATGGTTCAGTCACGTTTCATGTGCACGAGTCCCAGCATGAGTAATCGTTGCTGCTGCAGTTCACTTAACGGCCAGAGGTGTCGCTAAAAACAAGGGTTTTTGAATTTACATGAATTTCTCCTTGCATAGAACACAATTTTGACATAAAAGGTTCTTTCAAATTGAGTCAAGAACCCATACAGTAGAACCACATAGAAACTTTTTTCTAAGAGTAGGTGATGTGGATGGTTGCCGGGGCGTTGCTATGTGATTGCTTACTTATCCAACTCCATGATATTCTGGTGGTCTGAAGAGGTAGTTCTCATGGAAGCTTGTTTCCGCCACAGGTAATCGGTAAAGGTAATTGCAACTTTTTATCTTTATATCACTCAATTCTGACTTTATATCTCTCAATTCTGACTTTATGTCTCTCAATTCTGACTTTATATCTCTCAATTCTGACTTTATGTCTCTCAATTCTGACTTTATATCTCTCAATTCTGACTTTATGTCTCTCAATTCTGACTTTATATCTCTCAATTCTGACTTTATATCTCTCAATTCTGACTTTATGTCTCTCAATTCTGACTTTATATCTCTCAATTCTGACTTTATGTCTCTCAATTCTGACTTTATATCTCTCAATTCTGACTTTATGTCTCTCAATTCTGACTTTATATCTCTCAATTCTGACTTTATATCTCTCAATTCTGACTTTATGTCTCTCAATTCTGACTTTATATCTCTCAATTCTGACTTTATGTCTCTCAATTCTGACTTTATATCTCTCAATTCTAACTTTATATCTCTCAATTCTGACTTTATATCTCTCAATTCTGACTTTATGTCTCTCAATTCTGACTTTATATCACACAATTCTGACTTTATGTCTCTCAATTCTGACTTTATATCTCTCAATTCTGACTTTATGTCTCTCAATTCTGACTTTATATCACTCAATTCTGACTTTATATCTCTCAATTCTGACTTTATATCTCTCAATTCTGACTTTATGTCTCTCAATTCTGACTTTATATCTCTCAATTCTGACTTTATGTCTCTCAATTCTGACTTTATATCACACAATTCTGACTTTATATCTCTCAATTCTGACTTTATATCTCTCAATTCTGACTTTATGTCTCTCAATTCTGACTTTATATCTCTCAATTCTGACTTTATGTCTCTCAATTCTGACTTTATATCTCTCAATTCTAACTTTATATCTCTCAATTCTGACTTTATATCTCTCAATTCTGACTTTATATCTCTCAATTCTGACTTTATGTCTCTCAATTCTGACTTTATATCTCTCAATTCTGACTATATCACACAATTCTGACTTTATATCACACAATTCTGACTTTATATCTCTCAATTCTGACTTTATATCTCTCAATTCTGACTTTATGTCTCTCAATTCTGACTTTATATCTCTCAATTCTGACTTTATATCTCTCAATTCTGACTTTATATCACTCAATTCTGACTTTATATCACACAATTCTGACTTTATTTCTCTCAATTCTGACTTTATATCTCTCAATTCTGACTTTATGTCTCTCAATTCTGACTTTATATCTCTCAATTCTGACTTTTTATATCTCTCAATTCTGACTTTATATCACTCAATTCTGACTTTATGTCTCTCAATTCTGACTTTATGTCTCTCAATTCTGACTTTATATCTCTCAATTCTGACTTTATGTCTCTCAATTCTGACTTTATGTCTCTCAATTCTGACTTTATATCTCTCAATTCTGACTTTATGTCTCTCAATTCTGACTTTATATCTCTCAATTCTGACTTTATGTCTCTCAATTCTGACTTTATATCACACAATTCTGACTTTATGTCTCTCAATTCTGACTTTATATCTCTCAATTCTGACTTTATGTCTCTCAATTCTGACTTTATATCTCTCAATTCTGACTTTATATCTCTCAATTCTGACTTTATGTCTCTCAATTCTGACTTTATATCTCTCAATTCTGACTTTATGTCTCTCAATTCTGACTTTATATCTCTCAATTCTAACTTTATATCTCTCAATTCTGACTTTATATCTCTCAATTCTGACTTTATATCTCTCAATTCTGACTATATCACACAATTCTGACTTTATATCACACAATTCTGACTATATCACACAATTCTGACTTTATATCACACAATTCTGACTTTATATCTCTCAATTCTGACTTTATATCTCTCAATTCTGACTTTATGTCTCTCAATTCTGACTTTATATCTCTCAATTCTGACTTTATGTCTCTCAATTCTGACTTTATGTCTCAATTCTGACTTTATATCTCTCAATTCTGACTTTATATCTCTCAATTCTGACTTTATATCTCTCAATTCTGACTTTATGTCTCTCAATTCTGACTTTATGTCTCAATTCTGACTTTATATCTCTCAATTCTGACTTTATATCTCTCAATTCTGACTTTATATCACTCAATTCTGACTTTATATCTCTCAATTCTGACTTTATATCTCTCAATTCTGACTTTATATCACACAATTCTGACTTTGTATCACTCAATTCTGACTTTATATCTCTCAATTCTGACTTTATATCTCTCAATTCTGACTTTATATCACTCAATTCTGACTTTATATCACACAATTCTGACTTTATTTCTCTCAATTCTGACTTTATATCTCTCAATTCTGACTTTATGTCTCTCAATTCTGACTTTATATCTCTCAATTCTGACTTTTTATATCTCTCAATTCTGACTTTATATCACTCAATTCTGACTTTATATCACACAATTCTGACTTTATTTCTCTCAATTCTGACTTTATATCTCTCAATTCTGACTTTATGTCTCTCAATTCTGACTTTATATCTCTCAATTCTGACTTTTTATATCTCTCAATTCTGACTTTATATCACTCAATTCTGACTTTATATCTCTCAATTCTGACTTTATGTCTCTCAATTCTGACTTTATATCTCTCAATTCTGACTTTATGTCTCTCAATTCTGACTTTGTCTCTCAATTCTGACATTATGTCACTCAATTCTGACTTTATGTCTCTCAATTCTGACTTTATATCTCTCAATTCTGACTTTATGTCTCTCAATTCTGACTTTATATCTCTCAATTCTGACTATATCACACAATTCTGACTTTATGTCTCTCAATTCTGACTTTATATCTCTCAATTCTGACTTTATATCACTCAATTCTGACTTTATATCACTCAATTCTGACTTTATTTCTCTCAATTCTGACTTTATATCTCTCCATTCTGACATTATATCACTCAATTCTGACTTTATGTCTCTCAATTCTGACTTTATATCTCTCAATTCTGACTTTATGTCTCTCAATTCTGACTTTATATCTCTCAATTCTGACTTTATGTCTCTCAATTCTGACTTTATATCTCTCAATTCTGACTATATCACACAATTCTGACTTTATGTCTCTCAATTCTGACTTTATATCTCTCAATTCTGACTTTATATCTCTCAATTCTGACTTTATATCTCTCAATTCTGACTATATCACACAATTCTGACTTTATGTCTCTCAATTCTGACTATATCACACAATTCTGACTTTATGTCTCTCAATTCTGACTTTATATCTCTCAATTCTGACTTTATGTCTCTCAATTCTGACTTTATATCTCTCAATTCTGACTTTATGTCTCTCAATTCTGACTTTATATCTCTCAATTCTGACTTTATGTCTCTCAATTCTGACTTTATATCTCTCAATTCTGACTATATCACACAATTCTGACTTTATGTCTCTCAATTCTGACTTTATATCTCTCAATTCTGACTTTATATCTCTCAATTCTGACTTTATATCTCTCAATTCTGACTATATCACACAATTCTGACTTTATGTCTCTCAATTCTGACTATATCACACAATTCTGACTTTATGTCTCTCAATTCTGACTTTATATCTCTCAATTCTGACTTTATGTCTCTCAATTCTGACTTTATATCTCTCAATTCTGACTTTATATCTTTATATCTCTCAATTCTGACTTTATATCACTCAATTCTGACTTTATATCACACAATTCTGACTTTATGTCTCTCAATTCTGACTTTATATCTCTCAATTCTGACTTTATATCTCTCAATTCTGACTTTATATCTTTATATCTCTCAATTCTGACTTTATATCACTCTATTCTGACTTTATGTCTCTCAATTCTGACTTTATATCTCTCAATTCTGACTTTATATCTTTATATCTCTCAATTCTGACTTTATATCACTCAATTCTGACTTTATATCACACAATTCTGACTTTATATCTCTCAATTCTGACTTTATATCACTCAATTCTGACTTTATATCACTCAATTCTGACTTTATATCACTCAATTCTGACTTTATATCTCTCAATTCTGACTTTATATCACACAATTCTGACTTTATATCTCTCAATTCTGACTTTATATCTCGCAATTCTGACTTTATATCACACAATTCTGACTTTATATCTCTCAATTCTGACTTTATATCACACAATTCTGACTTTATATCTCTCAATTCTGACTTTATATCTCGCAATTCTGACTTTATGTCTCTCAATTCTGACTTTATATCTCTGAATTCTGACTTTATGTCTCTCAATTCTGACTTTATATCACACAATCCTGACTTTATATCTCTCAATTCTGACTTTATAACTCACAATTCTGACTTTATGTCTCTCAATTCTGACTTTATATCTCTCAATTCTGACTTTATATCTTTATATCTCTCAATTCTGACTTTATATTTCTCAAGTCTGACTTTATATCTCTCAATTCTGACTTTATATCTTTATATCTCTCAATTCTGACTTTATATCTTTATATCTCTCAATTCTGACTTTATATCTCGCAATTCTGACTTTATATCACACAATTCTGACTTTATGTCTCTCAATTCTGACTTTATATCTCTGAATTCTGACTTTATATCTCTCAATTCTGACTTTATATCTCTCAATTCTGACTTTATATCAGTCAATTCTGACTTTATATCACTCAATTCTGACTTTATATCTCTCAATTCTGACTTTATATCACTCAATTCTGACTTTATATCACTCAATTCTGACTTTATATCACTCAATTCTGACTTTATATCTCTCAATTCTGACTTTATATCACACAATTCTGACTTTATATCTCTCAATTCTGACTTTATATCTCTCAATTCTGACTTTATATCACACAATTCTGACTTTATATCACTCAATTCTGACTTTATATCACTCAATTCTGACTTTATATCTCTCAATTCTGACTTTATATCACACAATTCTGACTTTATATCTCTCAATTCTGACTTTATATCTCTCAATTCTGACTTTATATCACACAATTCTGACTTTATATCACTCAATTCTGACTTTATATCTCTCAATTCTGACTTTATATCTCTCAATTCTGACTTTATATCACTCAATTCTGACTTTATATCTCTCAATTCTGACTTTATATCACCCAATTCTGACTTTATATCTCTCAATTCTGACTTTGTCTCTCAATTCTGACTTTATATCTCTCAATTCTGACTTTATATCTCTCAATTCTGACTTTATATCTCTCAATTCTGACTTTATATCTCTCAATTCTGACTTTATATCTCGCAATTCTGACTTTATATCTCTCAATTCTGACTTTATATCACTCAATTCTGACTTTATATCACACAATTCTGACTTTATATCTCGCAATTCTGACTTTATATCTCTCAATTCTGACTTTATATCACACAATTCTGACTTTATATCTCTCAATTCTGACTTTATATCACACAATTCTGACTTTATATCTCTCAATTCTGACTTTGTCTCTCAATTCTGACTTTATATCACACAATTCTGACTTTATATCTCTCAATTCTGACTTTATATCTCTCAATTCTGACTTTATATCACTCAATTCTGACTTTATATCTCTCAATTCTGACTTTATATCTCACAATTCTGACTTTATATCTCTCAATTCTGACTTTATATCACTCAATTCTGACTTTATATCACTCAATTCTGACTTTATATCTCTCAATTCTGACTTTATATCACTCAATTCTGACTTTATATCTCTCAATTCTGACTTTATATCTCTCAATTCTGACTTTATATCTCTCAATTCTGACTTTATATCTCTCAATTCTGACTTTATATCACTCAATTCTGACTTTATATCTCTCAATTCTGACTTTATGTCTCTCAATTCTGACTTTATATCTCTCAATTCTGACTTTATATCTCTCAATTCTGACTTTATATCTCTCAATTCTGACTTTATATCACTCAATTCTGACTTTATATCTCTCAATTCTGACTTTATGTCTCTCAATTCTGACTTTATATCTCTCAATTCTGACTTTATATCTCTCAATTCTGACTTTATATCTCTCAATTCTGACTTTATGTCTCTCAATTCTGACTTTATATCTCACAATTCTGACTTTATATCACTCAATTCTGACTTTATATCTCTCAATTCTGACTTTATGTCACTCAATTCTGACTTTATATCTCTCAATTCTGACTTTATATCTCTCAATTCTGACTATATCACACAATTCTGACTTTATGTCTCTCAATTCTGACTTTATATCTCTCAATTCTGACTTTATATCTCTCAATTCTGACTTTATATCTCTCAATTCTAACTTTATAACTCACAATTCTGACTTTATATCTCTCAATTCTGACTTTATATCTCTCAATTCTAACTTTATATCTCTCAATTCTGACTTTATATCTCTCAATTCTAACTTTATAACTCACAATTCTGAGATGTAAACAGAAAAAAGATAAAAAATCTTTTAAAATGTTTATTCTGTGGTGGAAACAAGCTTCTGTAGGTTCAGGTCTCTGACATTCAGAAGGTGAAAAATAGTTTGTCACTTGTCTGATAGTAAACTATATTATAGCACAGCTCTATATATACACATTTGGATATACAAGTATATTCATATAGTATTACTGACATAAATTAATTGGTTCTAAAGGTTTCTGTCAGTCCCTTCATAAGATCATTTTATAGAATTTTTGAAATGTCTCCTTATATAGAACCTTTTTGGCATTAAGGGTTCTTTCAAATGAAGTCAAGAACACTAAGAGTTCAATATAGAACCATTGAACCTTTTTTTACTGTTTGATTGTTTATATCATCGCAAAATGTAAGGCCTGCTATATAGCAAATACTATATTATCACCCAGCTGTAATCCGCGACTGTAAAAGCTGCTTTTATTCAATATCTATTGTGTAAAGCACTATATTATAAATAAAACTGACTTGAAACAAACGTGCGAATGAGGCATTGTGATACTAACATTAAAACATATTCCTAATGCATCATTTTAATCATTTTGTCAGTCAAAATAACTTTCCAAATGGCTTTTCTAAACACTGGCTGTGTCTCTCCAGTGTTCCCTGAGAGGAGTTTGGGTCCGTCGCGTCTGAGATCATCGGTGCCACACGGGTCAAGTTTATTTCAGAAACTTTAGTCCCCGTGGAAGAAATCTGTGGCATGTGCATCACCAATGTTGTGGGTGTATTTATGAGCATGATGTACACTGGGTATTTTTGGACTAGCATGAGGACAGAGTGAGCGCGAGCAGAGGGTGATCGTTTCAGGGACGCGGGGTGGGGGCTGGTGCTCAGCGCCCGGTTAATTTTATCTAACGGCCCGAGCACAATCAAAACGAGAGATTGACTCGTGGTGAAGAAGTGAGGGCCGGTGTCAAGGATACAGAGAGAGAGAGAGAGAGAGAGAGAGAGAGGCTGTTTGTGATTAATCTAGCTGCATTGCATCACCGCCCTCCGGAGCAGCCAACTGGAGCACCCAGCGAAGCGAGCGGAGTCTATTCTGAGAGCGGAGCCTCATCTCGACGCCAGCCACCACCGTCTTATGACTGCCACTAAACACCAGTGGCTCTCACATCACTCTCAGCGCTTTAGAGCTTTGACGATGATCTCATCAGGGCCATTACACAACACTTAACACCTATCGACCAGCACAGCGTGAATGTCACACATTTGCTTTAACGCCAGCGTTCTGTGGCTCCATATTCATTCGGTTGGGAGAATATCTCCGATTAGTGTTTAATTCAACATGAAACATCATTCGCAGACATGTTGTCACATGACCTCATCATGTTGCATTTGAATGTTAAACATGAACAAAATTATTTATCTACAGGTTTTATTTTACAATGCAAAACATAATCAGTTATTCATATATCATTGGTTCTTTTTTTGTTTTTGCATGTGCTCAAAAACTCTTTGTTTGAAGTCGCCAGGCCAAAAATTATTTCAGCACAATTTGTCATGCGTTATCATAAATAAAACAATCAACTCCAAGCACACCTGCGGAATATGCCTACAAAATCTTTAACAAATTATTAATAATATTTGAATAAATGGTGAAGATGTCAATTTTCCTAGGCCAGATTACACTTTTGGTCACTAGTGTATAAAGATATTGTTTTAAAATTAATTCGAAATATAAAAGAATAGCAGAGTTCACACCACAACTATAACGATAACGACAAAGAGGAACAATATCGTTAGAATCACCTTCTTAGCTTTTTTCTCCAGCTGATGAACAATGACGATAAAAAACAATGACAGCCAAAAGTTTGCTTAAGGAACTTAAAGCTACACTGTGTAACTTTTTTAGTGTATTCTTAGCTAAAAACACTTAGTTCTTTCAAAAATATATGTGCTCATTAATGTATATTTACTTCTTTCAAGTAATAAAGTATTCTCGTAAGTTTATAATATGCCATTGAAAATACATACGGGTAAGGGGTTCGAATGGGGGTCGCCATGTTGCCCCTCCATCTTGAAACTACATTAGCCAAAGAGGGACATACCCGTAAATTCAAGCTTCGCCTTTCGCGTTTTAACACTCGATGGCACTGTGTCGAATGTGAAGAGGGGGATTGCTGGATTGAACTGGAAGCCATGTTACTCTTGGACTAAATCGGCCGAAATCGGAACTGGGAGGAACAGAAACTAATATTTACTGGATGATCATATAACTTTTCACCGCTAGATGGGGGAAAATATCACACAGTGTAGCTTTAAGCAATTAATGTGGCATTATTACAGCGTGTTTATAATATACAATGATATTGTGTGTTGGTTGTGAACGGACTTAAAGGTGCACTATGTAACTTTTCCGTCCACCAGAGGTTGCTTATTCAAAACAAAGGCGTAGTTTGATGACATGTGGTCTTCACCTCAGCCGGTGGGAAAGAATCGGGACAGGACTCGGGCAGAAATCATGTTGATGATGTGATTATTAACGTTACTGTAGTCTGAAGCAGAGCAGGAGCGAGTGTTGTGGAGCTGAGGAACCGCTGGAGCGATTGTTAATAAGATGAACGCAACACACGCCTCGCGAGCAGCGGGACTTTTATTATGCCACAGTCGCCACTTCCGCTCCTCCGCTCATGAGTGTGAGGTAACGCAGCTCTGTTGATCATATTACACACATCTGAGTGTGTTGATGATGGGATGGTGTTACTCTGTGCGTTCTCTCGCCGGCTGCTGTGACACTTGTTCACACTGCAGTGAGAGTAAAGCGCTTCTGCAGAATAACACCAGAAACCGAGGGGAACGCAGATATGACGCCATCGACAGGCCACGCCCTCACACGTCCCGGTTCATTGGTTAAAAGAGCAATTTTCTCACAATTTACAAATAGTTGGAAACATTTGGGATATTGTAATTCGGTACTGGTACCCAAAGGTACCTTTTTCTGTACTTTAGGGATGTTTACATCAATAACCTGTAAGTCGTTTATAGAAGTGTTATTGACATTATGCCAGAGCTGCCCTGCTCTCTGTCTGCCATTGTCTGTGATGTTTGTTTACTGTAATATTTACTAGTAAATAGTAGGCTACTAGCTACTTAATTTAAAAACAACCTTATTATAATTTTGTCTTTTTAATTTAATTTCTATGAAAAGATTTCCCACTAATTATGTTGTTGTGTATTTTCTGGTAATCAAATGAAGACATACTTTTTTTGTCAAACAAAACTGCATAACTGAGCTTTATATGGTTAAAATTAAAACATGAAGAATAATTGTAATTTATTACTTAAAAAATAAAGTTTTGATCATTTATTATTATTGCATTAGTGTTACCCCCAATTTCCACCGGCTGCGTTACGGCTGCGGAACGGCTCCGCTGCGTGACAGCTCCGTGTTCCGTCGTCCGTCAATACCCACCAGGTCCAGGTTTTGTTGCGGAATGGCTGCGGTCATGACTGACAGCTGACGTCACGAGGCCCCATGTAATCTCGCGAATTCTGGTGTGATCGCGCGATATTTAACCTGTACAGCTATATAACTCCTCATTACGAGTACATAACTAGCTATTTGCTTTCTATCTTTATTTCTTGGACAAAAATAGTGACTTACCATCCACACCAATCACTTCTGCTATAGTTTTCCACGCCGCATCCTTTTTAATGTTGTCCTTATAAAAAGGATGTGAGGGGTCATAGATGATGGGTTGATTCTGTACCTCAATAATCAGCATTTCTTCATCCATCGTGTCAACGGGGTTAAAACAAGCCTGTCTCCGCCCATTATGACGTTTTCAAGGTGTAGTGTAGGGAAATATGAGCGCGGTGTATTATATTTTGAAAATTAAACGGATCTTTTATTTTGTTTCTGGCTGTTCTGTTTTGTCACTCGACTTCCTGTCCTGCGTACTCTGCCCTGTAGTGCTGCGGAGCGCTCCGGCATCCGGCAAAAATAGAAGCTCTGCGTATCTGATGCGGAGGGCTGCGGATCGCCGCAGTCGGAACGCAGCTGTAACGCATTCAGTGGAAATACACTCATTGACTTTAATGGAAACCTATTGACTCCGCCACCGTGACGGAGCCGTAACGCAGCCGGTGGAAATTGGGGGTTAGTATTATTAATTGAGACGTATCTAAACTCTACTGTACAACAGTAATATATTTATCAAGTTAGCCAAACTTTTATTTTGACGGGTTGCTGTGAAGACCTTTGAGTTTCTGTGTTTATGACATGATGGTAGTTTTTCTTAAATGAAACGGTAAAATGCTCATAAAGTGACTCAGTGGCTCTGGAAATGATGTTTGTGCATTCATGTCTTCATATGAAACGCGACCGTCAAACGCGATTCTGAGTGAGTAAGGTAAACCACGTGTCTAACGTCACGGCATTCATTCGCACAGAGACACGCAGGATTCATATTTAAATGGTCTTTTCGCAGTTTAATATTCACAGACACTAGTCTACATCACCAGATGTGTTCTCAGGTACCGAAATTTGGTACCGATTGATTTTATGTGAATCTGTACTCTGTAGTACCGACGTAATTCGGTCGGTGCCCTTGAAAGTACCGAGTTCGGTACCCAACCCTAGTAAGTACTCATTTGAACAAAATATATAACACATGGCCTTGTGGTTTTGGGATATTTTAAAAATGTTACATAGTGCACCTTTAATTAAATTTATTAATCAAAATGTTTAGTCTATTCAAAAAAGTGTTCAAATCAATAATAGTGGTTTATTTGTGATGTCTGTGTTATGGTATTCTTTGAATATCTTTAAAAAAATAATGGCTTATGAACTGTGTTGGGGAAAGTTACTTTTAAAAGATACGATATTGTATTACTCCCTAAAAAAGTAATCGTTTTAGTTACTTTTTCTGGAAAGTAATGTTACTTTCTCTCACCTGGGCTGGGTTTGCTTGTTTGTTTTTAAAAAACAACAAAAAAGTTAGGCTATATTTTGGCAAATGTAACCAAAAGTGAAATGAATAATCCTTAGGCTGAAGGAAATATAATTTCATATCTGTACAGTTGAGGGCGCAGCTCAAACAAACCTCAAACAAAACACAAATGTGAAGGATTTCTTTAAAGTCATTTGTTTGAATTGGATTATTGAGGGACAGCAACAGAGACATTGGTCAGTAAAGTGAGATTAAATACATGAAGTATAAACTGTTAAATGGGAAAAAGTAACTTTCATTACTTTTTCGAAAAAGTAACTTTAATTTTAACACAATTTTGTTGTAAATTTAAAAGTAGTTACTTTATTTGTTATTTAACTCTGATGACATAACCCCCAACACTGTTTATGAATAAATTAATCATATAGAATATCATCATGTGACATCATTGCACCATGGTTCACCACATGACTCCTCCAGCGCTGCAGAGATGACCTGAACATCACACGGCTCCAGACCGCTGTCTAATATCAGACGAGATCCTGGAGGAAAATCACAAATTAAATCCCTTTAATCTGTTTCAGAAAATCATTTTTTGAATGTAAGTAACTTCAGGGAGGTTTATGCTCAACATAAGAAAGTAATTACACATTCTCTGAAAACAAGTCTTCATACCTGACACAATTTCACTTCTACGCTGGAAAATTAAGGTCAAGTGCATTGCATTGTGGGATCTGGTAAGGAAGGAAGAAAGAAAGGAAAGAAGGACGGATGAAAAAAAGAACGTAAGCAAGGAATGAAGGAAGTAGGGACGGAAGTAAGGAAGAAAGAAAGGCAGGGACAAACAGAAGGAATGAAGGAAGTAAGGACAGATAGAAGGAAGAGAGGAAGGAAGTAGGGATGGACGAAAGAAATGAAGGAAGGAAGGACGAAAGACAGGTAGGAATGAAGGAAGTAGGGACGGACAGATGGAAGGAAGAGAGGAAGGATGGACAGATGGAAGGAAGGAATGAAGGAAGAAGGGACGGACAAAAGAAATTAAGGAAGTAAGGACAGACGAAGGAAGAGAGGAAGGACGGACAGATGGAAGGAAGGACGAAAGAAAGGAAGGAAATAGGGACGGATGGAAGAAATGAAGGAAGTAAGGACAGACGGAAGGAAGAGAGGAAGGATGAAAGAAAGGAAGGAATGAAGGAAGTAGGGACGGACGGAAGAAATTAAGGAAGTAGGGACGAACAGAAGGAATGAAGGAAGTAAGGACAGACGGAAGGAAGAGAGGAAGGAAGTAGGGATGGACGGAAGAAATGAAGGAAGGAAGGACGAAAGACAGGTAGGAATGAAGGAAGTAGGGACGGACAGATGGAAGGAAGAGAGGAAGGATGGACAGATGGAAGGAAGAGAGGAAGGATGGACAGATGGAAGGAAGGAATGAAGGAAGTAGGGACGGATGGAAGAAACGAAGGAAGTAAGGACAGACGGAAGGAAGAGAGGAAGGACGGACAGATGGAAGGAAGGAATGAAGGACGGACAGATGGAAGGAAGGAATGAAGGACGGACAGATGGAAGGAAGGAATGAAGGACGGAAGGAAGAGAGGAAGGACGGACAGATGGAAGGAAGGAAGAAAGAAATGACGGAAAAAAATAAGGAAGAGAGGAAGGAAGACTTGATTTTATTCCCCATCAGGAATTGATGCTTTTCCAAATATAGCCAAACTGGGCTAAGAAAGAAAGAAAGGTAATTGTTTCCACCAGGAATTGATGGGATGGTGAAAAGCGTCTTTATATTATACGTTTGAAAAACATGAGGGATGATGTCATCTGAAACGGACAGACAAAAGTGTTTATAATAATGTGCACTGAGAATCATTCATAAGAAGAGCAGGAATCAGGAAAGAGTTTGGAGCTGTGTGGAAGAGGCTTGCAGCTCCTCTTGTTCCAGTGAAATCCAGAAGTGTTTGGGTGATTTGGCGTCTCAGAATTACAGTAATGGAATCTCTCCCTCTCTAACACACACACACACTCTCTGTTTCTCACACACACACACACACACTCTCTGTTTCTCACACACACACACACAGCCCTTGGCTAAACTCTAAATTAAAGACCTGGCGATGTACTGCGCTCCTTTGAGGCTAACAGCTAATGAAATGGAGCCGCTGAGCCCCAGAGCGCTGGACACAGAGCGACACCTGACACGCTCTGTCTGTCTGTCTGTCTGTCTGCTGTAAATACCAGCATTATTGAACACGGCTTTCATCAGACACTGATTCAACTGCACTTTAAAACACTCAAATCAGATGATCGCAGATATTTGACGGTTACTTTTAAAAGTTACAGTGTTGCATTACTCCCTCTCAACACTCGCAATAAAAACAAACAAATGAACACAGATGTGATGTATTTATCTAAAGTCCTTCTGCTGATTATAGTTGAATTGGATTATTGAGGGACAGCCACAAAGACATTGGTTAATAAAGTGAGATTAAATAAACTCCAGTGTCATCCCAATATAAAGAGATGAGGAAACGTTTGCAGCAGATCTCCTGTATTGTGATGTTCATCTGAGTGAAACGGATTATCAGGAAAGAAACATGTAGGCCGGGGACTCTGTCCAGTGGTTGTTGATTGGATGGAGGCAGATCTGAATGCAAGTTTGCAGGTGATTGTAAGAAAAAGGCGGGATTCAAGCGGACTAAATGCTCCACCGGGAAACCGAGTTTTTACATTTTGATTCAACATTACTAGGTCAAAAGTAAAATTAAACAAATATGCATGGGTTGTTTACAACAAGATCAATAATGTGCATTTACAAAATAGATATTATTTTTGAAAATAGGCTCATTTTCCGTCTCCCCTAGAGTTAAACAGTTGAGTTTTACAGTTTTCGAAGTCATTCAGCCGATCTCCGGATCTGGCGGTAGTTTACACTCTAAAAAAAAAAAGGTTCTATATGGCACCAAAAATGGTTCTTGGCTCGTAATCATAGGGGAACCTTTTTTAGTGCTATATAGCACCAATTTTGGTGCTTCAGTGGTTCTTCAGAGGTTCTTTACTGGTTCTTTGACTAAGGTGCTATATAGCACCGCTACCATATACAGAACATGTTAAAGGTCCCGTTCTTCGTGATCCCATTGTTCAAACTTTAGTTAGTGTGTAATGTTGCTGTTAGAGCATAAATAATACCTGTACAATTATAAAGCTCAAAGTTCAATGCCAAGCGAGATATTTTATTTAACAGAAGTTCCCTTTCAAAGCCTACAGCGAACGGCCGGCTTGGACTACATCCTGGTACTTCCTTCATTAATGACGTCGATAGAACAGTAGAACAGACTAACCTCCGCCCACAAGAATACGCGAAAAAAGGGGCGTGGTCTTGTTGCTGTCCCACATGGAGAAGAGGAAGTGCTGCGTTTGAGTGTGTTTGTCGCCATGTCGTCGAGACGCTGTTATTTTCATCCCGGAGTCAAATCACCTTTGTTTGGCTTTCCCAGGGACGCTGTAGAGATCAATGAGCGCATATATCTCCCCGTTAAAAGGCGTGACCTTTCCACGTGCGCTAAGCTGCTGTCGAATCACAACACAGGAACCGCTGGCACAATCAGAACTCGTTACGTATTTCTGAAGGAGGGACTTCATAGAACAAGGAACTCATCAGCCGTTTTTAGGACAGTGAAAACAGCGGTACACAGATGAGTAAATTGTGTTAAAAATACTGTGTTTTTTTACAAGCGAAACATGAACACATGTTATATTGCACACTGTAAACACAATCAAAGCTTCAAAAAGACACGAAGAACGGGACCTTTAAGATATGGTGCTATATAGCACCAAAAGTGGTTCCTCTATTACCCCTTTTCCACCGTTTTCCAACCGTTTGCTTTTCCACAGGCTAGAGAGCCACAACAGAGCCAGGTCTTACGTCACTGTATACGTCTCATCTTTCTCAGCAACGCTAGCGGGAAACACAAACACACCAGGCTTGTTCGAGATGCATCGGCGCTGCGCAGGCCGATCCACTTATGATATTTTAAAAACGCATGAGTGAATCAAAAGCAGGAGTCGTGTGCTCTCGCTGGACTTGTTATCATACGGCGATCGGTCTCTGCCCAGCACCGCTGCCAACAAGCCTTCCATCAACACTGCAAACGTTGCGTTACTATTGATTCACATGGCTTTACGATCCTACATCGGCATCAAAACACAACGAAAACACAGCGAATCCAACGCATTCATGCAGTTCACGTAATTTGTATAGACGGAGATTACAAACGAGCAGCAGCTGTTAGCTCCATTAGCTGCTATTTCAACAATGGCGGATCTCAAGTCTGTGTTGGTCTTGTTGACCCCGCCCCCAGTGCCTGACGTAATCGGTTCTTACTTCTAGCCCTGTTCTAGCCGGGCAATGTTTTAGTGCTACTTAAGAACCACTTTTCCTGGCTCGGAGCTGGGGCTTTGGGTGTGGAAACACAAAGAACCGATTTGAAACTAGGCTCTGGCTCCGATCTAGCTCTAGCACTGCTTTGGTGGAAAAGGGGTATATGATTACGACAAAGAACCATTTTTGGTGCCATATAGAACCTTTTTTTTTTTAGAGTGTAGCATAGCTTAGCATAGATCATTGAATCTGATTGGACCGTTAGCATCTCGCTCAAAAATGGCCAAAGAGTTTCAATATTTTTCCTATTTAAAACTTGACTCTTCTGTAGTCACATTGTGTAAATAAAATAAATTAAAAAAGTAAAAATATGCATGGTATTATAATGTTATACTAAAAATAAAAACCTGTAGAAAGAAAAAAAAAAAAACAGTACACAGAATAATATAAGGGGGCTTTCTTTTGTGTAATTGCGATTACATTTTATTGAATGATTACATAATTGTGGCATCCGTAATTGTCATCACGATTACAAATTCGATAAATTGAGCAGCCCTAGTTGTCAATATGAATTACACACAAATACTCATAAAATCATGTTGTTAAAATACATTAGTAAGGATTAGCGGTAGGTTTAGGTTAAATAATATACAGTTGTACAGTGTGAAACTCATTATTTCTATGGAAAGTCCTTATAAAACATGGAAACCCAACTTGTGTGTGTGTGTGTGTAATGTATTTGTAAACATTTTAAGGAGCACAGAATATGAATGAATGTCTAAAAAGTTTGGTTTAAAGCACTTAATGTCATTTTTCCATGATCTAATCTAAAGTGAGAACTATTTACAGTTAATAAGTTGTTAAAGTGTTATCTGACTCTTTATGAGCTTATTAAACAATAATTTGTTAATAACAGTGGCAATAAATGAAGAACTCACTATTGGTATAGTCTGTAAATGTATTAACTACAGTTTATAAAATATTAACTATACAGTTTGCAAATGATTTGGAAGAATTTTATTACACTATAGTTATTATAAAGTGTTCCCAAAAAATTCTGAACAAATACATAAATCCTATACATCATTTTGAGCATTGAGAGAATGTTGCATAACTGTGCATGAATCAAAGTATCATTTATCCAACTAATAACACCGATAAGCACAATCACGGCCGTTTGTTTGTTTGTGCTGTGGTTGGTGTAGGCTGTCATTTCTGTCCTCAGACTCTATTCCTCAGTGGATTCCAGCAGCTTACCGCGTTATCCTCAGGAGAGCTTCTCCAGGTCCCACTATAAATAGACCAATTAGAGCTGTTTTTCTGCGCCGGGTGTGCGGTTTCTTACAACAGCCCACTCACCCACGAGAGAGGGGTCATTAGCGGGGCTGTCACCAGCGGCAGGCCGACCAGCTCACCTGCGTGCTTGGTTTTTGGGAGCGTTTGAATGCAATCAAGTCATTTTAGAGGGGGCATGGATCGCCTATTAATTTGTTTCAAAATGCCCGTCTATAATAGATGTGTCCCCCGCCAGTGCGAGCGAATTAATTTAGCCAGCGCTGAGGGGAGTTTTACACCCCGAGACGGTATTACTTAACAGAGAAATCTGTCTCTTCCTCCGCCCCCCCTTCACCCACAATCCCTGTTGCCGCAGGACATCGCATAAGATGTGCTCTCACCCAATTTGTTTGCCTTTCTGCTTAATTGACTGCGCTTGATTGCTCCTCTTAAATCACAGAGAAGCTGTGAAGGAACTCCGGCCGGTTTTATCGCTTTGTTTGTTTACGATGCTACGCATTTCATTTCTCTGAATAGCGATGGAACACGAAACCTATTCCCTTCGGGACTACAGAAATCATCCCGATTCCCTGGGCTCCCATAAGGCTTGGCAGCTTTTTGATGGTTCCATTGTGCGGCGTTTCCTGGGTGCCGCAGACTGAGTTTCGCGCGGTTCTGAAGCGTAAGACAGCCGCGAACCCAGAGCCCCAGAGCCGCAGGGCTGGCTGTCAAAACCGGCTGGTCGTCTGGGATTACTCCAGATTGGAGCTCATTAGCGTCCCGCTGAGAATCACACTCTAAATGGTATCAAGCAGCTATTTTAGACGAGGTAATCTCGAGAACGTGGTATTTTGTGGTGCTTGAATTATTTCCCAGAGATCTGGAGGGGGAAACAAAAGTGCCGTCCGCGGCGAGAGGTGAAAAGTGTTGTTTGGCTTCACGGAACGTAACAGTTGAGCGTAGTCGCTGTCAACACGCCGCGCCGGTGCCAGTGGATTTAGCCCTGTCTGCGGTTAAACGGCTAAATGATGGGACGACACATACATCAAGCAAAAACAAAATATAGCTGCAAGCAGCCATTAAGGGGCAAAGCACAAAGAAGCCATGATATGTCATGCCACCATGACTGGGGGCATCACACCAAATGCAAAATTGCGCAATTAAAGACACATTAAGATGATTTTAGGCTGAAAAATCATAAATGTAGTCACTGGTAATCTGAATTAATGGTTTATCACTTTTGAGCAATAGGTGGCGCTGTGAACAAATTGATGTGGTGTGGTGTCAAAAGCGTCAACATTTGGTGTCAATATGCCAAAGCATGGCAGAGATACAGCCTCAGAGTCGTTTTGGCATCATGCCATCAAATCTGAAAAAGGTTTTTCGCTATTGACATGAAATCCACAACTTTTTTCCAGAATGGTCTGAAGATGATACAATTCGATTTTGGTGCAAATCTGATCAAATCGTCTAGGAGGAGACTGAAAAAGTATGTTTTTAAAGAAAATCAAAATGTTCTCAGCAGGAATCTATTAAGACCAGTTTCATTACAATAGGCTAATTTAATCAAAAGTTATTCGAATTTTTGGGAATTGCTGTATAACTTTTGACCACAAGATGGCATGAGTATCTTCAGGGCATGGTGCCGAAGACACATACCAAGTTTTGTAATGATACGCCAATGCGTTTGTAAAGTATAGTATTTTACGACAAAATTCAAAATGGCCGACACGCAAAATGGCTGGTATGGGAAAATTGGTAACACTATTTTGATGGTCCCTTTTTTACTATAAGTAATTTTGCAACTACATGTCAACTTGGCACGATGCACCTAATCTAGAGACTTTTTTTTTTTTTTGGCCAAACCGTTCAGAAGATATAAGGTATTTTCCATTCCATTATGCAGACCACTAGGTGGCACTGTGCCGAATCTGTGCAGGTAACCTCAGGCCACGGTTGTCAACATACATAATAAAGGCTAGATGTCGCGTCTGCGCTGCTGGCCAATGGAGGTCGACGTCCGCACCTGGCGGCCATCTTGTCACAGTCAGCTCGCTCACTCGTAACAGTTTTAATGGTGCAACCACTTTTAAAAATAACCATAACTTGCTAAATTTTCTACCGATTTTCAAACAGTTTGGTTTGTTATAAACATCAGAGATGTAGTTATGACACTGCATACTTATGAATAATTATTCATAATTTGTTCAAGCATCCAGAATTATAGCTACGTTAATAACGTTCGTAAGAAACCAAACCATTTGTAAATCTGTCAAGATTTCAGCGAGATAAGAGTATTTGTGTTCAGATCACTCTCCTTACATCAGGGACCACAGAGCCCGCCAGAAAGCTTGCCTGTGACAAGATGGCCGCCGGTGATGACGTTAGAGACTCCGCCGTAAGACATCTAGCCTTTATTATGGATATCTATGGTTGTCATAACCAAGCGGCAACCTCCAGTTTCTCTTGAAGCCAATACGGAAGTGACTTAAACTGCAGTTCATGGACTGGCCACTAGAGACAGACTCCAGAAGGAGCAGAATCTCATTGAGCTCATGTTAAAATGCCCAACTTTACAGCAGAAGAACACATGTTCACAGTCTGGGACAAATTGTGGTTTTTTGTTCTATTATCCGGGAGCGGCGCGCCTATGGGTGACGTCACGGACACTATGTCCATATTTTTTTACAGTCTATGGTCATAACACACACCAAGTTCGGTCAGAATACGGCAAAACATTACAGAGATATAGCCTCATGTCCATTATGGCATGCTCTTCGTCGAATTCATTCGCACATTATTCGAGAGCGGTTTGACAATTTTAAAAAATGTTAAATGATGGTGAATCGTATTGAGCCATATCTTGAATTTTGTTTCTAGCCCTTGCAGTTCAAAAGTTATTAGGATAAAGGTGGGTGCTATTTTGGACAGTTGGTGGCGCTAAAGGGAATAAATTAGAGACTCCAAATTTGCTTTGGTGACAGTTCAGACTGTCCTCTAACTGTGTGCCAAATTTCATAACTTTCCCACAAGCGGTTCTATGGGATGCCATTGACTTCCAAAGCAGAAGAAGAATAGGAACACTGAGGATTACAGTAGATGTCAAAGCAATTTGTGTTCAGTGATTCTCAACTGGTTTTGCTTTTCAACCCTGATTTTATATTTCAAGCAGTGTCTGACTACTGTAACATAATTGTTTGTTAAAAGCATTGAAATGTTTTATGTGGTATATTGTTGTGCCTGAATTATTTCAGAGAGATCTGAGGGGGGAAACAAAAGTGGCACCGTTTGTTTGGATTCACAGACACAACAGATGAGCGTCGTCGCTGTCAACACGCCGCGCCGGTGCCAGTGGATTTAGCCCTGTCTGCGGTTAAACGGATTGCTAAATGATGGGACAACACATACATCAAGGTGCTTCCCGTCTCACTGGACCTCAGCCAACGATGGAGCCGTGACCCTGAAACACGAGCGCCGCTAATAGTCTAATTACACGAGCTACGTCAAGAGCACATACACGGCAAACACAAGCGCTCTCATTGGAAGAGAAAGAGAGGAAATCCAACGCTGATCCGACCACCAACTCGCCACAATATGATCCCTTTTAAGCTCTTAGGCTTGATGGGATGCCAAGTGGCCCCGCATCCAGTTCCTTGAAATAAACTGTGCTAAAAAGACTTCTCAACTGGTTTTGCTTCACGTCCCTGATTTTATCAATTAGACATTAAGCAGTGGCTTGTACTGCAGGAATATATTATATTCAAAAATGTAATTTATTCCTGTGATCAAAGCTGAATTTATCATCTTTACTCCAGTCTCCAGTGTCACATGATCCTTCACAAATCATTCTAATATGAGGATTTGATGCTCAAGAAACATTTATGATTATCAATGTTGAAATCAGTTGTGTTGCTTCATATTTTGAGGGAAACAGGGATACAAGTTTCTTTGATAAACAAAGTTCTATACAATAGCATTTAAATAGAATCTATTGTAACATCTTTATTGTCACTTTTGATCAATTTAATGCATCCTTGCTGAATAAAAGTATTAATTTCTTTAAAATAATAAAAAAAAAATCGTATGTATATATATATATACACACACTGACCAGGCATAACATTATGACTTAATATTGTGTTGGTTCCCTTTTGCTGCCAAAACTGCCCTGACCCGTCGAGGCATGGACTCCACTAGACCCCTGAAGGTGTGCTGTGGTATCTGGCACCAAGATGTTAGCAGCAGATCCTTTAAGTCCTGTAAGTTGTGAGGTGGGGCCCACAGATGCTCGATTGGATTGAGATCTGGGGAATTTGGAGGCCAAGTCAACGCCTCAAACTCCTCAAACCATTCCTGAAGCATTTGTGCTTTGTGGCGGCGCATTATCTGCTGAAAGAGCCACAGCCACAGGGAATACCGTTTCCATGAAAGGCTGGACATGGTCTCAACAATGCTTAGGTAGGTGGTACGAGTCAAAGTAACATCCACATGGATGGAGGACCCAAGGTTTCCCAGCAGAACATTGCCCAGAGCATCACTGTCTCCGCCGCCACGCCTTCTTCCCATAGTGCACCTGGTGCCATGTGTTCCCCAGGAAAGAGACGCACACACACCCGGCCATCCACGTGATGTAAAAGAAAACGTGATTCATCAGACCAGGCCACCTTCTTCCATTGCTCCGTGGTCCAGTTCTGATGCTCACGTGCCACTGTTGGAGCTTTGGGCTTCTTCTTCTGTGTATTCTGACACCTTTCTATCAGAACCAGCATTAACTTCTTGAGCAGTTTGAGCTCCAGTAGCTCGTCTGTTTGATCTGACCACACGGGTCAGCCTTCGCTCCCCACGTGCATCAATGAGCCTTGGCCGCCCATGACCCTGTTGCCGGGTCACCACTGTTCCTTCCTTGGAGCACTTTTGATAGAGACTGACCACTGCAGACCGGGAACACCCCACAAGAGCTGCAGTTTTGGAGATGCTCTGACCCAGTCGTCTAGCCATCACAATCTGGCCCTTGTCAAACTCGCTCAAATCCTTACTCTTGTCCATTTTTCCTGCTTCTAACACATCAACTCTGAGGACAAAATGTTCACTTGCGGCCTAATATATCCCACCCACTAACAGGTGCTGTGATGAAGAGATCATCAGTGTAAATATATATAATTATAATAATATTTATAATTAATTGATTGTATATATATATATATATATATATATATATATATATATATATATATATATATATATATATATATATATATATATATATATATATATATATATATATATATATATATAATTTTTAATGCATTTAGCATTTATTTTTTTCTTTACTTTAAGCATTATATTTCAAATAGCAATTTTATTTTTGCATATAGCAAAGAGCAAAAAAGGAAACAAAAAACCTTAATGCATTTCTAATCCTTTTTCTTAAACTCACCAGTGCTGGTGACCTCACCAGGCTTCTTAATTAGCTTAACCAACAAGACTTCTGTGGTCGACCACCTTTACCACAAAAGACCATGATGGATGGTTGACTAGCCTCAGCAGATATTCCCTGCAGGGAAGATGCAACAGTTTAGCACTGGCATATGAATAACCCGTGCATGTCAGGTGGTATAAACCCATGCATGTCCCAATATCATTTCCTTTGATCTGATACGCCTAGTGCCACTCGTTTCCCCCCAGCAGCGGATTGGCTTTCTCGCTCCGTAACGGCTCCCGTTTCAGCCTTAGGTCTCTGTCTCCAGCCTCCTTATCAGGTAACCTACCTGCTGAAAGTCAACTAGTAGAGGAACGCTTCAACAGCGGGCCGGCGTGGACCTAGAAAGCCACTCTATTGTGATTATTGTAAGCCTCGAGTCAATGCAAAATGCACAGACTCTAATGAGTGACCCAGCGGGGTAGCCATTAATTAGCTGAGATGGATAATTAGTAGTAATTAAGAGCGTTTTCACCATGCACGTTTGTTATGTCAGGCATTGCGTCAGCCGAGACAATTTGTAAAGGTTTGGGTTAATTATTTTAGAAAGCGAATCAGATACTTTTGAGTCTGTCATCTCATTAAGCATGTGAATGACAGGGGCCGCGGAGCAGGTAACCTCGCCGTGGAGCCTTGCACTTCCCGTTAGATCCGGAATCTAATATGGAGATGCAGAAATTACAGACAGGGCACGGGATGAATTATTCAGTCAAGACTGCCAGTTCGCTGATTAATTAATCATCAAGCACCTCTCTGCTGGGGTTTATCTGAGAGCCAGGCAAATGGACTGTTTGCGTTTCGCTGGATCTCTTTGTAGCGCTGGCTACGAGTTTCAATCAGCCAGAGACTTCAGAGTCATAAACATAAGCGAGAGAGTAGAGACGTCGACTTGAGTTGCATTGCATTTATCCTTAAAACGGAGTCTGAAGGCAAAGGGAAGCTGCTCAGTCGCAGCGCTGCTAGACTCCAGCACACACCTGGGGAAACAAGTATTACCCATAGACTGCAAAAAAATATGGACGTAGTGTCTGTGAAGTCCCCCATAGGGTTCTGAAGAGCAGTTTTGAGCATAAAGTAGGGTCGAGCTGGCCGTTGCCATCTTGGCTGTGCATCACTCCCGGATAACGGAAAATGGGCAAAGAGGTGGGACGTGGGCGAAGGTGACTTGATGACAGCAGACAAACGGCAATCCACCTGTCACTCAAAGTGGCCACGCCCTTAATTATGCAGAACTTTAAGGCTTTATATAATGTAAACGAATGAGTTATAAAAAAATTCACCGTCATGAAGGGCAAAATTAGCCGTATAGACCAAAACCACAATTTGTCCCAGACTGTGAACATGTGTTCTTCTGCTGTAAAGTTGGGCATTTTAACATGAGCTCAATGAGATTCTGCTCCTTCTGGAGTCTGTCTCTAGTGGCCAGTCCATGAACTGCAGTTTAAGTCACTTCCGTATTGGCTTCAAGAGAAACTGCAGGAGGTTGCCGCTTGGTATTACCAAATTAACTAATAAATTCATCATTCATATAGGCTATAGCTCATTAGACTAAATGCATGCAAATGATGGTGTTTTAATGGTTTGTAGTAACTATTACTATTGCTAGTCAGTCCCTCCAGAAAAACGTGATTATGCGATCGCATGATTTAACGCATAATCAGCCAAAGTCCGCATATTTATGCGGCGGCCGCATTTTTTCAAATACGCCGCACTTTCGCCGCATAAATTGCCTATTTCCGCGTGCAAAATATGCGGGGCTAGCATGATTTCATAATCCCCGCATTTTTGTTGCAAAAAAAGTCAGATATATATTAGCAGAAAGTTGAAAAATGTTCGTTTACTTCACACAAGAGCCGCCATTTCCCCCTGTTGCCATGGGAACATTTTGAAGTGATGTAATTACCCGACGCGAACGTCATCGAAAAGCTACAAACCCCGTGGAGAAACCATAGATATCGGTGAAACCATGATGAAGCGCGCAATCTCCCATTTGCCAACAAAAATAACAGCAAAAGAGCAAAGCAGTTTCCGGGTGTGTTGACCGATTTCAAAACACAACATCATGAAGCTTTGAAGCGTTATGAATCAGTGAGTCGATTCAGCGGTTTGAAGCGTTATGAATCAGTGAGTCGATTCAGTGGTTCGGATCGCCAAAGTCACGTATTTCAGCAGTTTGACACGCGATCCGAATCATGAATCGATTCACTAATTCATAGCATCAGTGTTATATCAAATGTCTGTTTTGTAAAGCTACCTCTGTAAAACAGGAAGTTATTTATTCATTTTTCAAGTTGTAGCATATTCCTTTTGTAAAGCTACAGAACTTGTTTGACTCAATGTTTTGTAAATTTGAGCCGTGTGTTTATTAAGGTCTTCAATAAAACCAGATGAGAACTTAAATATTCCCAGCACTTTCTGTGGTGTAGTGCTTTTTTTCTCTTTTTCATCAAACCGCAGTTTTTGCAAGTTCCCGCAATTTCATCGCATAAAATTGCATAAATATCCCGCATTTTCCATCGCACTTTTTAAGAAAACATGCCGCGTAATCAAGGATTTTTGCCCGCAACAATCACAAAAAAAAGCAGCATTTTTCTGGAAGGACTGGCTAGTTAGGGTTAGTGATTTTTGGTAATGCTTTAGAATATTGTCAAATTAGTTAACATTAGTTCATGCATTAACTAACTAACTCCCTAACTAACTAACTAACAAATTTTGGTCACACTTTAGATTAGGATCGAATTCTCACTATTAACTATGACTTTTGCCTCAATAAACTCCTAATTTCTGCTACTGTAAGGTAGTTGTTGAGTTTAGGTATTGGGTGGATTAAGGGATGTAGAATATGATCATGCAGAATAAGGCATTAATGTGTGCTTTATAAGCAACCCGTAACCCGTGTTTTTCCAACCTTCTACCTGTGAAAGTGCACTCGAACGGCAGTGAAACCCGTGACTTCCCACCCACGAACTGGTACTAGATCGATGTACTCCCAGTTACGCGCTCTGACGTCACACAGCCCGCGAAACAACAATGGCAGCCCCTACGAATGCAGTGGGATTATACAGATAACCTAAAATAAAAGGTATAACAGCTTCTCTTGCCATATGCACCATTTTTTTCCTCCGTTTCCCTCAAATAAGCAAGGAGTAAGCACCTTTGGCGATAGAAATGATTGTAAATTAGCATAAGCCTCGTACGGCCATGCTTTGTTTACATCTAGCTACCACAATTCCTTGCGCTCAGGCAGTTTGGCGTGACTTTGTCTGGAACGCAGTATTACTATCAGTAATATGCTTGCTAATAACCTAGTTAATAGTGAGAATTGGACCCTACACTAAAGTGTTATTAATTTTTGTTACAACTGTTCATTGTTAGCTCATATCAGCTCAGGTCCATTAAATAACATTAACAGATACAACAGATATAAGATTAATAAATGCTTTAGAAATATTGTTTGTTAAATCATCCAAACATCAAAACCCAATGAACTAATAAATGCATCATTCATATAATTCATTAGACAAAATGCTGGCTGTTTGAATGGTTTGTATTTACTTATTTACTATCCGCTTGTTAAGTTGTGACGTAAGGAACGCCTTTTCTGGGTCCAAGCCTCGACTCGTTTCACTTGAGAATGCCATCGACGGCCGTTTATGAGCGCTATTTATTCATATTAAACATCAAACATTTTAAAAACGTACAGTCTACACAACAGTCTCTGTGCTCACAGCGTCACAGACATTAATATTTTAACGATTTATAAAAGATGAATCCCTGTCTGGCCATATGGAATTTCGGTATGGAGATGAAGGTTATGCTTATAATTTGTATTGTAGTATTACACCACATTGTTTTTCTTCTGGTATGAGAGCGTTTAGACCCGAAAGCGCTGCCTTCATTTCTTTTCGACTGAAGAAAGAAAGATCTTGGATGAGATGGGGTGAGTAAATTATCAGAAAATTTTCATTTCGGAGTGAACTAATCCTTTAAGTGACCAGGCTTACAATTTTCACCTGGCGGTCAATAAAATGTCCAAGGATGAGCTCTTCAGTATCAGTCAGCAACTGCATAGCAATGCACTAAAAACAAGTACTGATACACAATCAACGGGACACTGCAATGATTTTTTAGCCGTTTTGTGATACGTTTTCCCCTCACTAAAGGTATCGACTACAAGTCGGAGGTGTTGAGACATTGATAGCGCAGATTTGGTCTAAAAGGAGCGGCGTTTTTCCTGCACTAATCAAAGCTCAGGGAGCTGAAGTGCGGCTCGGGTTACAGCGAGGGGCTGCTGGAGGAGTTTGCAGCTGCCTGGCAGAGGAAAACGGCAGGAGGCCTTCGCTCGGTGTGACGGGGGGAGAGACGCTCAGTGGGCCGTCAGCACAGCAGCACAGCTGCTTTTTTCAGTCCATCACAGACCCCCAGCTCCCCCCAGCTCCTGACACGCTGAGGCCTTCTCTCGAAGACAAGGAGAGGTCAGCCAGCAGCTAAAGGTGGGGGGCTTTGAGGAATTGGAGGGAAAGGGAGTGAAAAAGAGAGAAAAGAGGCGAAAAGAAAAAGCTGTATTGATGTTTCCACCCCTGAATCCCAAGCCATGTTGAGTCATACGTACGGCAACCGACCAAGAGCCACAAGTCAAGCTCGTGGGGGATGGGGGTCCACCAAATCCATATCCATATGGTCTGGATCATGAGCGGTCCTCAACTGGTGGGTCACGACCCAAAAATGCCTCGCAGGTCTGTTTGGAAAGGGTCACAAGAAGTGAAACGGTGTTCAATGCGAATAATCAAAAAAAATACACCTCTAGTGTAAGTCGCTTTTGATATACACGATTTCTGTATCGTCAAAGATTGAAATCATCTGTAACTTGGCACAAGCCAGTCAAATTAGACGAATGCCAACCTGAACAAAAATATGCAGGATAAAAGATAATACGAACCAAACTACATCCATTTATTGGCTGCAGACATTATTACATTACACATTTATGCATAGAAGTGCATTGTGACTACATTTTTTTGCAAGCAACATATAGTAAAATAATAATAAAAACATAGCTGCAAGCAACAATTATCAGGGCCATGCACAAAAAGGAACAATGTGACACGCAAGCATGGCTGGGAGCTTCAGAAAAACGCCAACAAGTAATTAAATATGATTTACTTTTGTCAAAATGGCTGAAAAATCACAAATGCTGTCATATGATTAACTTGCTTATCACTTTTGACCAATAGGTGGCGCTGTTATCGATTTATTATGGTGCACTCTAAAAAAAAATGCTGGGTTAAAAATAACCCAAGTTGGGTTGAAAATGGACCAACCCAGCAATTGGGTTGTTTTAACCCAGCATTTGGGTTAAACGTTTGCTTAAAACAACCCAATTGCTGGGTTAGTCCATTTTCAACCCAACTTGGGTTATTTTTAACACAGCATATTTTAGAGTGTGTGGTCAGTGTGAGGTGACAATGACACATAAAAGGTTTGGTACCAATATGCCGAAGGTTTGCAGAGTTACAGCCTCAGAATCAGCTTCATGAAAACAAATTCATTGACGCGTTACTCGAGAACGCTTTGGTCTATCGAAAAGCTTTTGATAAATTTCTGCCGGCATTGTCGCAAGATGATCTGAGCAAATTTTGGTGAAAATCAGACCAACGGTCTGGGAGGTGTTCGAAAAAGTAGGTTTTCAAAGAAATTCAAAATGGCAGACAGCAAGTTCGAGCAAATCGGCATGACCAAAGAAATCTATAAAGACCAGTTTAATTAAAACAGGCAAAATTTTAGGAAATTTCATAACTATGAAATAGTTATAATAGACCATATCTCAAAACTTTTTGAGTACCTTCAGGGCATGGTCCCAATGACACACATCAAGTTTCGTAACAATGCACTAATGTGTTTGTACAATACAGCATTTTAGGACAAAAAGCTAAATGTCCAACTCCCAAAATTGGGAATCGTTCAACTCGGCATGATGCACTGAATCAGAAGAGACCATTTTTATGATTTTTGTGCAAAACATTCAGAAGTTATAAGCAAAAACAGCCATTTTTCTATATCTCCTGACCAGTAGGTGGCGCTGTGCTGAAATGCTGCATGTAGCCTCAGGTCATGCTTGTGATGACATGTACCAAGTTTGATCTGAAGTGTTGCGGAAATATAGCCGTGCGTCCAATTTGACGTGATCTTCGTCGAATTCGTTCGCACATTATTCAAGAACAACTTTTTGCCAGCATGGCCTGAAGATGATCTGATTAAATTTTTATGAAAATCAGAGAAACCATCTAGGATGAGTTCAAAAAAATATTTTTTTTTGGCGGGAAAATTTCCACAATGGAAGATCCCATTGTAAACTAACAGATACAACAGATACAACATTCGGTGCTTGGCCCCTAATAATACAAATTCAAAAATACAATATATTAAAGGGTTAGTTCACCCAAAAATGAAAATTCTGTCATTAATTATGACCAATTTCAAAACACAGCATCATGGAGCTTCGAAGCGTTATTAATCAGTGAGTCGATTCAGCGGTTTGGATCGCCAAAGTCACGTGATTTCAGCAGTTTGGCGGTTTGACACACAATCCGAATCATGATTCGACTCACTGATTCGTTTCCGTTTCGAAGCTTCATGATGCGGTGTTTTGAAATTGGTCATCACTATATAAGTTGTTAAAAAAAACTATTCTCATCGCTTCATAAAGTTATTGTAGAACCATTGTAGTGAGATGGACTTTGTAACGACGTCTTTAGTAGCTTTTATGGGTCTTGAGAGTGTACAGTGCATTGTGCTAATGGAGGCCTTTCTGAGCCATCGGATTTCAACTAAAATATCTTCATTTGTGTTCCGAAGATGAACGGTCTTACCTCAACAACGACATGAGGGTCAGTAATTAATGACAGAATTTACATTTTTGGGTGAACTTACCCTTTAATGTAGTTCTTGTGATTCAGCCTTCAGGGACTGAAATGCAATATAAGGCGCTTTGTATACAAGCATCTGCTAAATTAATGTGTAACTGACAAAATGCATATCTGGATAAAAGTAGATCCAGAATGCATGAATGTAAACGTAAGCATTCCATCATAGCAGATGTTTTACCGGTTCCTTGCTCTTAAGAGTGTGAAATCAACGTCACAGCTCAGAATAGTGGCTAATGAAGGTCTGGCGGTGCCATCAGTCAATCAGCACTGTCAGGACGTAATAAATGCAAGGTAATTAGTCACATGACATTTACGGCTTAGGTGATTGACTAAAACAATGCGCAAAAGTTGCATGCGGCGCGCTTCCAGCCGAGCTGATGAATGGGACAGATTTTTTTCAAAAGAAAACATTTCACCATAAATAAGTCGTTTCCCATATCGAGTCACGACTTGATATCCAATAGAAAACCAGGACCCTGAAGCAAAACAAGCGGAGGGCCGCTGGTCAGAATGATCTACGACCTGCCAAATAAATCAGCGGCACACTTCGCATGCACATATTTAATGCAAATGCAAATGTTAGTAAATGTCGTCAATGACATTTAGCGCTTTTACTTTCTCAATGAGGGCTCCCATCTAACAATCAGTCAATTACGTCTCGCGGTCTCCCTCCCACCGCCCAGCCCGGCCAGATAAGGCACATGGAAGTCTTTACAACCCATCCAAAACCATTAGAGATAATAGAAGCGTTAAGTGAATCCAAGCGGCCTGAAGCAGCCAATGCCACCGGGTTCCTCGGCCCATAGAGCGCAAACAAAAGGACGTTTCAGACGACCCGGGTACGCGTCCACCCTAATGGGGAGCGAAAGAAAAATATAAAGATCGCAAAGCATTCCCAAGCACAAGAGATCCTCTCCATCCCCCTTTCCTCATGCTCTCCTGAAGAAGAAACGTCTCTCTCTTTTCAAGCAGCTTGCTTTTGGATGAGCTCTCCTTAAAAAGATAGCAAAATCTTTGTTTATTCCCATTGTTCAAGGGGTGGGGGGTGGATTTTCCCCCTCTTTTCTCTCTCTATGCTGATTTCCATCGGCTCTGCCCAGCTATTTAAGTGTGCATTGTGAAGGCTGACCTATGAAAAATTCAGAGGACAGACAAGAGACCCAAGCCAGTGGCCCTCCACTGTTGGGCTCCTTGGGGATCGCTGGACTGTGGGAGACACTGCCATTTGCACACCAATTGCTGAATCCCATTCTTGAAGCCAAGCTGGGCTTAGATACCCCTCCTCCTCCTCCTCTTCCCGTTCTCCAGCAGTCCCACCATGGTGTTCCTCTGTGAGGGGAGATGAATAGGAAAACCTGCTTTGGGACTGAATGAATGCACAGACTGTCAAAGCTCTCAAAGGCCTGCAATTTTAGAGCCACTTGTGTTGCATATTAACATGTATGTGAGGACTAAACCATGTGGTCGCGCTCCGGCCAACGCACGCGCTGGGGAACGGCGAAGCGATCGCCGTCTTAAACAAACAACGGCTCGAGCGCTATCTTGCCTGGAAGAGCCAAACGGCTTAATGTTGGATGCCGAACAAATCAAATCAGTTTTTAATAAGCCTAAGTGAGACGTAATGACATCAGGAGGGCGGATTAATTAAAACGCAGAGTTCAGCGATCGATTAAACCCAACTCTAAAAATGCGCAGATCTAATTTGAGCATTTATAACGTTGTTTTCCTTCACGCTGGCGATGACTAATGCGCCACCGAAACTAAAAGCAGCTCTCGTAATGATAATCAACAATAGTAAAAGCAGAGGTTTGCAGTCATCTCCAAATGGGAAAACTGTCTCACTGTAGCTCCAGTAAATTGGAAAAACAAGAGCAAGAATGTCTGGCGCCAGCCAAAGAAAATGCACCTTCGGCCTAACTGCACTAGGACATTTTTCAGACTGCGTTTCCTGTTAGAGATTCCGTCTCTTAGACGGTGCGTCACTCCTGGGAATCAGGATCGCAGTGGTATTGACTCCTTCTCCGTTGCACTGGAACAGAGACGCAAATATCAGAGACGTGTAAAGGGCACAAAACACATGACTGATGATACAACACTGTGATATCGCAACTGAAGCGTAGCATTTGTCTGCTTTGATGCATGGGTGTTTGTTTCGTTTGAGTGCCATTTCTCACATTTCTAACTTACAACTGGTGGGGTACAACCAAAAAAAGTCCTGTTCCTCATGTACATACTATGTACTTATAGTAATAACTAGGTTCTAACCCTGAACCTACACCTAAGCCTTAACACCCCTGTACTGTAAAATAAAGTGCAACCAAAAAAAGCTGTTGCAGGTCTGATTCTCAACAGCAATGATAATAAAATGCAACTAACAATATAAGGATGCATAGTTAGGATAATACAATCAATAGGATTATCACCTTGTAAAAGAAAGAAAACACACATTTATCATTTATATGACTTTATCATTTAAATGTATGGAAACACTTTAGTTTAGGGTCCAATTCTCACTATTAGCTAGTTGCTCATTAGAATGCATATTACTATGATATTGGCTGTTTATTAGTACTTATAAAGCACATATTAATTCTACATCCCTTAATCTAAACTTAACAACTACCTTACTAACTATTAATAAGCAGTAATTAAGAGTTTATTGAGGCAAAAGTCATAGTTAATAGTGAGAATTGGACCCTAAACTAAAGTGTGACCATATTAGTGCTGTCAAAATTAGCATAACGCATGTGATTCATTTTTTCAGTTAAAAAATATGTTAAAAATGTTTAACGCAAATATTAAAAGATGTCAAACGCATCTCATTATTGCAAAACTCTTTAAAGTTCATTTAAAGGTGCTACGGTGGCCGACACAGGACAAAGATGTGGTCGTCTGAGACAGCAGAGAGTGACTAGCGCTCTGTAGAGAAGTTTGTCCCTTTAGGGCTACTGTAGAAACATGGTGGCGCAAAATGGCGACTTCACTGTGAGGGGACCTGCGGTGTGTGTAGATAGAAATGCCTCATTCTAAGGTAATAAAAACATAACGGTTCATTATGTAAAGTCTTTATACTCCACTGAAAATATAGTTATGTATATTATTTGCGTTAAATATGAATTATGTGAAAAAAATTTAATTCTTTTTTTTTTTGCTAGGGTTAGATTATGATCATGTCTTATTTATGCAAATGCTTTTAAACCATTAAAGTGTGACAAGACCAAAGAGAACACGCTTTCTGTGAATGTCCTGACACACGCACAGAAAGACGTGTGCCAGTATTGAGTTCTCTTTCACGTTTGAACGATCAATAACACACACAATTATGCCCAAATTCTGCTGTCTTAAAGGTGCAGTGTGTAGTATTTATGAGGATCTATTGACAGAAATGCAATATAATATACATAACTATGTTTTCAGTGGTGCATAAACCCCTTACATAACGAACCGTTATGCTTTTATTACCTTAGAATGAGGCATTTCTGTCTACACACACCGCGGGTCCCCTTACAGTGAAGTCGCCATTTTGTGCCGCCATGTTTCTACAGGAGCCCTAAACAGACAAACTTCTCTACAGAGCGCTAGTCACTCTCTGCTGTCTCAGACGACGACATGTTTGTCCTGTGTCGGCCACCGTAGCACCTTTAAATGAACTTAAAGAGTTGTGAGGAAATGAGATGTGTGTGACAGAACGTCAGATCCGCGTCATGTTCGGCAGCGGCAGATCTTAAAGAGACAGCAGCCACTAATGATGTCCGTCATTAATGTTCATCACAGAACAAAGGGAACAGAGGAAAATGATGATTAATCTATATTTAATTTATGCAGTACACACTGTAAAGTGTTTGATGACTTATTCAATTTCTGTATATTGATTATATATGAAGACCAGAGGTACTAAATATGACATTTATTATAATGGGTTTATGTGAAGATTGTTTTAAGTTCACTTAAACTAAAAGTTGTAATATTTTTAATAAATTCTAAGAAATGTTGAAATCGATAGCTTTCAATTATACTGTAATGTTGAATGTCATTAATGTTTTAAAAAAGTCAATGGATCATGTGATTCTGGCCTTCATTCATAAAAATATGCCATTAAAAATATACCGTCTTTAAGTTGTTTCTACATTAATTCAGAGCATGACTAGGAAATTATTACAATATAAACATATTAAAAACTCGCGATTAATTACAGAAAAAATGGAATAATTCGTTTATTTTTTTTATTTGATTGACAGCGCTAATATATACACACAGTCCAACCAAAATTTATTCAGACACCTTCAACATTTCCTCACATCATCACAGTTTATTCACTATAGTTTAGAAAATTGGTTTTAAAATACTCAAACTGTGTCAGAACAAACTCATCTTGATAATGTCAGATAACTTTAATAGAAATAGATGTAATGGCTTACAATCAACCAATCAGCTGTTAGATTTAACTACACAATTAGATAAGACCAATTTAGCTCAACCAATGACCAAGTAATGCTTCATTTTGTTCAGTCTGTGGGGTCAAAGGTCACATTAGCAATTAAACACGTCAACAAAATATAGTTAGGTCAAAGTGTCAGAATTATTTTGCTCTCCTCACTAACGTAAATGAACTATAGTGTCCTACACACACATTACAAATGATATCTGGCGTCTGAATAATGTTTGGTTTGACTGTGTATACACACACACACACACACACACATCTGGGAGAATGGGCTTTAGATCTCGTGTGACGGAATTCTATACAAGTTCTAAACCATAACCCAAAAAGATGTTTTTTTTGTTGTTGTCATGTTACTTGCTAATAGAGCGAACACACAATGTCCGGTGTTTGTTTCAAGCATTCGGCTGGTAGCTCACATTTCTGCTGATGTTTATGCCTTCGCAAAGTTGTTTATTCCATGTCATGTTAATCATTTTGCATATTCTTCTGGGGGCCAGTGCAATTACTACATTTCAATATTGTATTTCTGTTCAATATGGGCCGTGAAACAAAAGCATCAGAGGAACTATAACATCTGTTTAGTGTAATCATCACATGTTGCGCGCGTACACATGCACATTACACATTCTCCTTGGAAACGGCCCTTGGTTGATTTGCAAACACAATAACTATTGCACTGTACGCTCGACTTTTCACATCCTTGAACGAGTTCCACTATCAATAAGCAGTGATTTACGTAAAGAATACCGGAGTAATCACGATCAATACTCGGGAGACTTCAGCAGTCTCGAAGCCCGTCCAAACCACTGGAGATTTGTAGCCGAGCATTTCACAGACAGTCTCCTCGTTTGACTTCTCTCTCTCTCTCTCTCTCTCTCTCTCTCTCTCTCTCTCTCGAAACTATTTTCCCACTGTTTAAGATTAGTTCAGGGTAAACATAAAGACGCATTTCTCAGGCATATCTCAAACCCAGTGCCCCCTAATCAAACAAAAATGGATCTAATCATACAGAAACCGCTTTTTAAAACAATTTAGGATCGAGAGCGCGCTAATTTAGCTTCTCTCACGGGAAGAACGCCACAATCCATAGGAAAATATTTCATGAGATGACAGCTGGACAGAACATTCGGAGGAAAAGGCATAATTTACAACATATTTATTGTTAATAAGTGATTCATAATATACAGGTTATTTACAAAAAAAACTCTGCGGGCACAAATAACTTCACTTTAAGCTTCGTGTATATCACAATAATGAAAGAAAAAAACAAAATGGAGAAAGGAGGTAGAACAAGGAAACGGAGAGGTGTCGAAAAATTGGTTAAAGACCTTTTTCTCTCCAGAAGAAAACCTATTTTCTTAAAAGGAAAGTCTTTTGTCTTCAACCATTGTCCTCGCTTGAATAGCCTGCCCATTCCGTCTAAACATATTCACCATCAGTTGGTTTAAAGGCAGAGGGAAGCTCAGGGTCTCAATGGAGGCTTGGTAAAGAGGGAAAACCCAAGCAAAGGAGAGTTTCGACTTGAAACAATGGCATTCCGATGCCGGCCAGGCAGGTCACAAAGGGATGTTCTCGGGGTGAATATCAAATTTCCAAAAACAGTAGGGAGAGGACAGAACCCCCACTGGCCTTTCAAAGTCAAAAGGTTGACCCACCGCAGACACGGACCTCGGGGAACGGGAAGCTTTAGGACTCGTGTGACGGAATTCTGTCTTTACCGGTCCGAAAGCGTAACGCAAGCCAAAAAGATGATGTTCTCCGGCGGACAGCGATAAAGGAGCTTTGTTGAACAAACAGGGATAATAAATATTTATAGAGAGAGCGGCACGCTCTTGGACTAACTAGTTAAACCCTCACTTGCAAGTCTTAAAAAAAAAAAAAAAAGAGGTAATCCCAGCAAAAAAAAAACGGCTTTAGATGATAAAAATACACTAAAGGCGATTGAGCCTCGCTGTCCAAGATTCCAGTCTGGTGTGCTTGTGTATTTCCTGTATCCCATTGTCTCTCCTCTCTCCAGTCAATCTACAGAGGTTTTGTTGGCCCGAAGACTTGCTCTACGGACACCCGGAGAGCTTTGCGGCTTCTCTGGGGCTAGTAAAAAAAAAAAAAAAAGTATCCAATTACTGCTGGAAAACACCAAGCCAGCCGTCATCCTTACAGTTACGGAAAGCAGCCAGCGAGGTCCCAAAGTGGTTCGAGTTGTTCTGGATGAGTTTAAGTCGCATCTGGAAGTGAGAGGAACAGCAGGGGCCCCTCCATCCCACCCCCATCCCCGCGTCCCGAGGTTTCCGGACACCGCGGGTGGCTTCCTCCAGGTCCCACCCCCACCCTCACCGCGAGATCGTGCAGCACCTGTGGAGAGACGCGACACATGTCAGTCATCCGTCGCCATGGATTCGCCGCGGACGGCTCGCAGGAATAGCAACGGGAGCCGGCGCGCTCAAACGGCGGGAGACAGATGGCGCGATGTCTGCGGCTCGTTCCGTGGATATTAAGCGAGTCGGTGCAGATCACAGCGCGCCCTCCAGTATTTTACTCGTTTTTGACAAATAAAGAGTTTAAGCCTTGAACTAAACCAACCAGATCTGAGATGAGCCGTTACACACTCTGATTGAACGCAATATATCCCATAATGCACTGCGAATGATGAACGCATCCTTAAAATAAGTATCAAATATTTTAGAATCATTATATCAGGGTTATTAGTTACCTAAAAACTAATACATCATTTTTTTTAATTAAAAATCAAATATAAAGTTGGTTAGGAAACATTTCATTACCATTTAGTTTAACTTGAAGTACTACAACTGAAAATGTTCATATTTACAAAACAAACACATAAAACTTCAACTAAAAATGAAAAATATTTCAAGTAACATTATTATTATGCACAACATAAGTGATTGTAAATATATTATAATCAATATATTTTATGTTCATTGCTAAATATTCCAATATATACATAGTTTTTACAGTATCAAACTCTTGACTTAAAATAGCTTATTATTATAATAGGGTTATTAGTTACATTTTTGTTCACTTAAAATAAAATATATAATGTTAGTAAGGAAATATTTCTCAATCATTTAGTTAAAACTGACATAGAAAACGAAATAGATATATTAAGTATAAAATTAAGTATAAAAATGACAAAAAAAGTCAACTAAAATTGAAAAACTAGTTCAAAATATGAATAAAAACTATAATAGCATCTCTTAAGTAACACTGAATCCTATATTATAAAATATATTATGCACAACGATCTATTATACATAAATGATATATCAATCAATATATTTTAAACCATTATATTATGTTCACTGAAAAATATTCCGATTTACAAGTAGTTTGAGAGTGTAAGGTGGCGGACTCGATTACATCATTCGCAATGCTTCATGGGAGTGGGCGGCGACTGATGAGCTTCTTTGGAGCAAATTCTGTTTCCATGGTAACAGTGCCTTCTCTGATTGGTGGATCGTTCTTAGTTCTTCACAGAGAATTCGGCTAGTGAACATTCATTTTTGCACATGAATATGAAATCACACAAGCATAAATAGATCTGTCTGTGACTGATATGTCTGATAGATTTGATTGCCTTACCTTTTTTTTCAGTAATACGCTAAGGAGAGCCATCAGAGGAGCGCTCCTACCCATGACCTGTGAGGAGACACAAGGGACAAACTCATGAAAACCACATCGCTGACGTCTGGGATTAAACACACGCAAGGTCGAAGGTCATCTACAGACCCTCATACCTTATCCATATGATGAAAGCTCAAAGGATTTACACAGTATATTTACACGTCTGCCACATTTGTATTTGTGCCGAATGAGAGACGCACATCAGTTTATCTGAACTGCACATTTCCCACACACCGATAGTTTCAGTTTCGCTTTAAATCAATTGGTTTAGAATGAATTTGCTTGTTTTATAAATACATTTGGTTACATTTTATTTTAAAGTGACAGTTACTGTACTTACTCAGATACGTTTTGAGTAATATTAATTAACTACATGTACTTAATATAGGGTTAGGTTTATGTAATTATGCATATTTTACTGTTATTACTATAGAAACGTGTAACTGTCACCATAAAATAAAGTGTTACCATATATGCTTTATTCCCGTTTGTTGCAAGTTCAGTTTATTGGGAAACAAAATACAAGTTTATAGTGTTTATAATGTTTGAAAGCAATTCATTTACTGGTATCTCACATTATTTTCTGAAAGCCATAATAAAATGTGACTTAAACACTGACTTTTCTCTCTCAATTTTTGGAGAAAACACAGGTGTATAGTCATGGGCGTCGGAACCATTGTATGTGGGGACAAGACCCACCCACTTTTTACGATCAATGATATTGGACCCACTCACTTTTTACGATCAATGATATTGGACCCACTCACTTTTATCGTCTCTAACATTCAGCGCATGTCTGTTTACCTAGCCCTAATCGATAAACACTTATTATTAAACACGTTAGACGCTTTATTTCCACTTTTCTAATATTTTCTTAATTTTTATTGAAAATAAATGCCTTTCCGATCTGATATGTGATGGGAAAAGGGAGAGGATTGAGTTCGGCGAAAGGCGGACTCGAACCGCGGCTCGATTTGCGTCAAAACTAGGTGCTGTGCGTCTTACCCCTACACTACTGACGCTCTCAAAAAAATGGCGATTTTCGTAACTTTGTCTTTCCGAACTATATGTTTAGCAAGCAAAGCGGTATATTTGTATTAATGTAATTCTGAGGACCCACCCACATTTTTTTTGCTTCCGACGCCCATGTGTACAGTAGTGGCCAAACTAGCGAAAATTGCCATTTATTCAAATATTATTCCAATTTTATTACAGATTTTGTAAGCAATAGTTGCATAGTTGAGTCCATTGTTTTATTTGTGATAATGCAAATGAGAAATTGAGCACCATAATTTTAGTCAGGCTGTCATACAAAGAAATGATGAACGTGCAAAAACAAGACAAAATATTAGTAGCTGATTATTTGTGCATGGTAAAATAAAAGCTTTTTGCCAAATAATTTTAGTGTTCTTCCTTCATATTTTGATGGAACTTGTAGGGTCATTAAAAACAAACATTAAGCATTATACGGAAAAGAGCAGCCGGGACACTCTTCAAACACTTTTGCACGAACTCTTCCCTTAAACTCCATCTTGCAAATCATCCCGACAGTGCCGACTTCATTACTCAAACGCCGGGATTGTGTCCATATCATTGTTAAGCGCTTATACGGCGAGTCTCTCAAAGGCAGCCAGCAGAACTGCAGGGGACGCAGTGGGTTCCTCCCCACACAAGAGCGTGGAAATAGCTTGGCACCGGCGCGCTCTTTTACATAAACTAGTCCCTCCAGAACCTGTTTTTATATGCTGTTATATGGTTTGAATTTCCATTGACAAATTAGAATGAAATTATTCTAAAATATTCTAAAGAGAGCGCGGGACTCAGGCCAAGGGATATGAAAGAGCTTTTCACAGTTTTCGAGGGCCCAAAGCACTAAAGGAGTTTCACATCAGAGCCCTGGGGCCGTTATCCCCCCCCCCCCTCCCTCTTCCCCGCCGCCGCGCCACGGACAGGGATCGCCTTCATGAGCGCCGGGCCTGAAGCTGGAAGAGGGGAAGGGTTGGGAACGCGGGCCAGCTGTGGGGCCCAGTCTGGATGGCTGACTGCTGTCTGGATGGCTGACTGCTCTGTCTGGCTCTTAGACGCGTTCTCTTGGCCAGCGCAACACATGCACTAAAGCGTACGCATGGAAAAGCAACACCCTTCTGCTCCATATGCCGTTCACAGGCTCTGCTCACTTACAAACGAGGGGGGAGAAACTTGTTGGTTTATGTTTCTGTGGGTGGGGTGGCTAAGAAGAAACATTAGCGATCTTAGAGACACGTATGACTACAACAACATATGAGGTGACACGGAAAATTTACATCTTGGCTCTGGGCTTGAGGGATGATCTAGCCGTAACGGCTCTGGGCATTTAAGCCACAAAAAGCCCTGCAGAAATCAAAACTCAGTCTTTATTTACTCGCCTCGAGTCATGTTCATTGTAACACTGAAACAAGCATGTTCTGTGAAGCTGCTCTGAAACAATGTGCATTGAGAACACAAAAATCTTCACTTGTTCAATTACAAAATGTATTTGTAAAGCGCTTTCACGTCTCATTTTTATAATATCTTCATGCATTATAATTGCATTTAGCAGATTACAGCTCGTGATACAATATAATATAGAGAGTTGTAATGATAGATTATAGCACTTTTATTTAAATAAATCACCATACATTTTATTGTTTTATGGAAAATGGCAGCTTGAACATTCTGCCTGTCTCCTTTTGTGCTTCACATGATAATAATAATAATAATAGGTAACACTTTATTTTACAGTGTTACATACGTTACATGTAGAAATTACTATAAATTGTGTTTAATTTCATGCAACGAAGCCTAACCAAACCCTATAGTAAGTACATGTAGTTACTAAATATTACTCAGTACTTAAATGTATAATTACACTGTAAACACAGACACCTTAAAATAAAGTGTTATATATATATATGTGTGTCCTTTATTTTAAGGTGTCGTTGTTACAGTGTAATTATATATTTAAGTACTGAGTAAAAATAA
>CM042259.1:44447560-44475060 GCA_023566225.1 Romanogobio albipinnatus | reverse complement strand
CTCTCCAAGCCCATGCTCAAAGCGGAGCTCGGACTGACCACGGGGTTACCGCCACCGCCACACGGAGGGGAGAAGTTTCCGGGACTGATGTGCCCACTGTCTCGTCTCTTCTTCCCCCTCCCCTTGCCTGTTGCCATTTTCCCCTCACACCCAGACTCCATGTTCTCATTCGGGGAAAGGGTGCTCGCTTCCCTTTTTGCTATCTGGCCCGTACCGATTTGACCCGTCGTCGTCGTATTGTTGTTATTCCCAGAGCAAGGCGCCGTTTGACTATTCTGAGAAGCATTGCTCTGGAAATACTCTGCCCCTGGGCCGCTACTATTTATGTCCTGCTCAACCTGACCTGCTTTGCGTTTGGCCTCGTTTTGACTTTTCTTATTAAAAGTCACATTGAGGTTTGGGGCCCCAAGGCTGGCGATCATATTCTGGCAGGCCGTGGAAAGAGCTGCCAGACAGCTTTGGCCAAACACACTGTCTTTTGTACTGGCTTTGTTCAAATTCCCCAAAGAGAGGGCCCCAAGCTTATTGACTGACAGGTGCTGGCTGGAGAGGTACTCGGGATGGGCGGGATAGTTCCCTGGAGAGGAGCTAAATCCTGGAGGATTGCTCTGAGGGGCTCCCTGTTGACTCGGCCCTCCAGGAGGGAAGCTGTGTTGCCTCCTCATCGCCATTCCTCCGAATTCAGCCGACCTCCTGTCCGTGGGCGCGCCCGCCTGCATGTTGCTCTCATCAGGAGACTGCATCTGCAGAGGATTGCTGACATTATTTTCGAACGGGTGATGCGCTCCCGGAGAATTCAAAGACTGCATGTCCATGCTTGTGACGCCTTGTCTAAAAATAATGCTGTGTCCGTTCTCTGCCTGCTCTAAGGCATGCGTGTTTGCTTCTCTACAATGCTGCTGCGGCTCAGGAAACCATGAGTTTTCTTGAGGTAGGTGGGGGCTGTCAAAGTTTCCATGAAAATTATGCTTCTTCTCAAAATTGGACTGAGACACACTACCCAGAGGGCCTCGGCACACCATGCCATTTGATGTGACGTCCCCGTGGAGACTTAACTGTTGCAGGTCGGGCTGCCTCATTCTCTGCTGCTGGCTCCTCGATGCCATTTGTTTGATGATCATCGCTGCGTTCTGCCGCCGCTGCTGCTGCTGCTGCTGTGGGCCGGAGCTCAAGGGTAGGGGGCCTGATGGAAACCCATCCGTCACATGAGATGGGAAGTCCCCCATGGGAGAGGGGAAAGCTGAGGGGGAGAGGTGGCTCTCAAGATTGGGCCGATTATGTAAGCTGTTGCTTAGGGGGCTGCAGCTCTCTCCAGCAGAGCCATTTGGGAGATCAAACCGTGGCCTTTTCGCCATATTCAAATAAGGCAGCGAGCTGAGGTGAGGGTGATGTGGGGGCTGAGGGGCAAGCTGGGGGACATCAAACACCGGCTCCCCGAAGGGATGCATGTTATGGTTGTTGAGTCTATGAATGGGCCGATCGAGGTGGCCGTGCTGAACGTGGACCATCGGGCCACCGCCTTGAACGTCCGCCGCGTTGTTCGCTACATAGTCCGGAGTGTGATAAAACCGCGGAAGGGCAGGGGAGCCGGGGTTCTGCCTGGCGACAGGTCCCGGTCTTTGCTGCGCCATCAGGTGGTGTCTGGCGTTGACCCCCGGGTCCATTTTCCCTCTGTTCCCGAATCGGTCCGAAAACACGTTCTGCTGAGGTAGCTGCTGGTCGACTTTCGAGCCGCCCATCATGGGCCCTCGGGAAACACTTCGATTGCAAGTGGAAAAATGACCCCCCGCCACTTGGTTCCCCGTTTCACAATAGGGCGGTTTGTGCTCTGAATTATCCGGGGTGGAGAATCCTGTCATATCGAAATTCCCCGTCAGAGGATCACAGGGAAAACAGTGCTCTGATCCCCCCAACCTGCCCTGTGGGAAAAGCCTGTAATGTTCAAGTCTGTGGGTTTCAGGGGACGAGGACGGTAGGCCGTGGAACGAGGCGGCGCGGTTCGGTGACTGATCCAGGGGAAGACACGGCGCTGGGACGGCATTGTTTCCGTTGGGATGGCCGTGCGGCTGAAACTCGGGCATGGCGGCCATTCTCTGTTGATGCTGCTGCTGCTGTGAGATGCATTCCCGCGACTGCGCCTCCGCGAGCTGCTGACCGAATCCTCCTTCAAACATGTGCGGGTGACCCGCGTTACTGCTGTTGAAACCCATGTGTCTGTCCCCGTGCAGGCAAGAGGGGACGCTATCCTGGTACAGATGGGAATGCTGGTCGTGGTTAGGAGGTTGATGGTTGAACGGTCCTTGCATGTGGAGTTGATGCTGTGGCTGAACTCCCATAGTGAGCATATCCCCATGGCCATGAGTCTGGAATCCATACTGGTCTCTATTTGAGACGAAGTTGAGACCCTGCATGGGGGATTCGTTTAGGGGACCCATCATCGGCTCCACAGCTACCGACGGCCCTTTCATATGAAATCCGGCACTGTTATAATTAGAGTTCATTTTCAGTCTACAGGGATTCAATTCCTTTTGTTTGTTTGTCACTGCAAATAAAAAAGAGATGCAATTAAATCAAACAATCCTTTTTTTGTACTTTCAAACATTTTCTTTTGTCTCAGGAGCCAATTTAGTGATCCATATAATTATATATTTTCAACAACAAAATTATTTATTTTAAAAAAACAAGTTTTCGTTTCACATGCATTTTAATAAATATGTAACGATGCGAAAGTGAGAGATCAGAAGTACCTCAAATCCAGCACAAGCATAAAAGCGCGAGCTCCTCTATGTATATCCGTAATGCAACGATCCTGGAAAACGTGCATCTTCATAAAACTCATCATTCGATGCGTAACGTCCCCAATTCGTTCAACACATATCCAGAGGAGTGCACACCAGCGCGCGTAGCACATGTCCCATGTTCACATCTCCAATGCAACGCGAGCCCGTCTAATTATGCGATACTAAAAACACTTACACGAATTCAAAAAGAGTAAATAAACGCGTTAAATCGGCGGTCCTCTGAGGAGAACTTCGCGCGTGCGTTCGGTCCTGTGAGGAGACCCAATGCGCCGCTGTGGGTGCGCGCGCGTTTATAAACTGGAGAGCCCAGGATCCCTTTTGTTGCCACAGTATGAAATGTACTCAGCACAGAAATTAATCGCCATTTTCTTTAATATTGTCCGTGCTGCACGCGCTGTTCAGGCTCCAGGAGGATTCTCTCATGTATCCGTGTGTCGGATGTGTTGAGCCGCGGGCATCGGCAACAAGTTTGACATTCCCTCATCTGCTCCAGCGCTGATTTCTCACCAATGCCGACACAGGCACACATGCGCAGGGGGCGGGGTTTCGAGCAGCGGGGCGGGGCTTGACGCACAGGGGGCGGGGCTTCGCTTAAGGAAGCCTAAAAGAGATGCATAACGTATTAATATAATATAATAGGTTAATAAGAAACAAAAGAAAACACTATCTCTTAAGCTTCTCTTTCACAAATAGGAGATATAGATTTCTAGGTATATGTATCAATAATAGCTATTACAACTATATATATTTATATATATATACACACACACACATATATATATTTATATATACACACACACATATATATATATATTTATATATACACACACATATATATATATATTTATATATACACACACACACACATATATATATTTATATATACACACACACATATATATATATATATACACACACACACACACACATATATATATTTATATATACACACACACATATATATATATTTATATACACACACACACACAAACACACACATATATATATCTATATATACACACACACACACACACACATATATATATTTATATATACACACACACACATATATATTTATATATACACACACACACACACATATATATATATACACACACACACATATATATATATTTATATACACACACACACATATATATATATTTATATACACACACACACACACACACACACACATATATATCTATATATACACACACACACACACACACACATATATATATATATTTATATATATACACACACACACATACATACATATATATATATATATATACACATACACTCCAAAAAAAAAGGTTCTATATGGCACCAAAAATGGTTCTTTGTCATAATCATAGGGGAACCACTTTTTGGTGCTATATAGCACCATATCTTAACATGGTAGTGGTGCTATATAGCACCTTAGTCAAAGAACCGGTGAAAAACCACTGAAAAACCTCTGAAGAACCACTGATATATAGCACTTAAAAAGGTTCCCCTATGATTACGAGCCAAGAACCATTTTTGGTGCCATATAGAACCTTTTTTTTTAGAGTGTAAATATATTGTGTACATTTTTTAACTCAGTGTAAATAAGAAATCCATACTTTTTTTTTATTTACACTGTGATGATTTTTTTTCTATCCACAAATTTACATATTATAAAAACAATGCAAATAAAAATATGAAGCCTAAGAAAAATGCCTCAATGCTTAACTCTACGTGTGAAATACTAGATCTCTTATTCACACAGCCTTTTTATAATTTAAATGAAATAAAAATGCTTCAGTGTAAATATTCAGTCATCCCCAAATCCTTTAAATAGCCATATTCCTTTATGCACGGATAATGTAGTAAATATGCATCAGTTAATTAGTAAATTAGCAGATGCATGAATCGGGCTTCATTTTCAAGCTGTGACGAATGGCAGCCAAAGATAATGAATGTGTCTTCAGGGTTAATTTCCTGCGAGTAACCGGTGATTGGGATGTATTTTTAGAACTCATTGCTCCAGCATGGGTCAAATTATTTATCTTTACAACAAAAGCTCTTGAATGAATAGTGATGAAGAAATTGTAGACTTATAAACCTTATACTACTAACTAGACCGCGTCCCACAAACCACAGACATTAAACTACTAAAAGGTTTTATGGTGAAATATAAGTGGCCGTTTATTGATAGGTATGACTGAAGAAAATGAAACTAATAAAAGGATAATAAATGGAGAGCCATAAGACTTGTTTTGTAGGTCCCTCTGGTGTAGAAATCATTACCTGCTTCTTTGACAAAGAGGAACAGTGCCATCTAGTGCTGCGGTCAGGCACAAACACTGGACAAATCACATCAGACTGGCCACAAATGACAGAAACACAAGTCAAATGAAGCATTTAGGGTCCCAACACCTTTAGACTAATGATTAGGATATTTGCTAACATCAGCTAACATGAGCTAACAATGAAAAATATGTCTGAAGCATTTATTAATCTCAGTTAAAGGGATAGTTCACACAACAATGCTCCAAAGCTGTACGAGTTTCTTTCTTCTGTTGAATATAAAATATATTTTGAAGGATGTCGGTAACCAGAACCCATATTTTTCCCCCTCCATATGGAAGTCAATGGGGTCTGGTTAACCACATTCTTCAAAATATCTTATTTTGGTTTGGAACAACTTGACGGTGAATAAATGACGCCATGAATTTATTTTTTTTGAGTGAACCATCCCTTTAACGTTGATTTCAACATTTACTAATCCATAATTAAAAGCAAAAGTTGTGTCTGGTAACATTATTTAACTGGCTTGACCTGACATAACAAACAGTCGTATTTTTATTAAAGAGATAGTTCACTCAAAAATCAAAAATGAAAATGTGATGTTTATCTGCTTTACCCACAGGGCATCCTAGATATAGGTCGTGTTAATGGGTACCGAACTCGGTGAAGTTGAGATCATCTTTTTCTCCTTATTGTGACGTATATCCGAGTGAAACGGCTTCTGAAATTGGAAAAAATGTAGGGCGGAGCTTGATTTCGTCCTTCGGGAATTGATTGGATCGTTGGAAGTTAGGCGTTGCTAACAAAATGGAGGCAGATTTGAATGCCAGTTTGCACTCAGTTGTGGAGAAAATCTCGATCTATCTGTTAAATAAATTTATTTTCTCTCTAAATCTTTTCTACATATGTTACTGAGCATATTTCCTCACTTTTCGCTGGTTTATGCTACAGATTTCACTTATTTTAAGCCTTTTATGGCTTTATTTCTGTAAAACCTTTTTCTCAGCTCTCTCTTATAAGGGGGGCGCGCCGTACGCGCGTTCACACACGCTGCATTCCTAAGTGCGAGCCGTGACAACAAGCTGTTCGTCCGACTATATTGAGTAATTCTTACAAAAAAAGGTTTTATTTCTCATATATTTCTCTCTTTTTGCCTCAAGTCCTTCCTGAAGAAGGTATTGTGTACACCGAGAAAAATGCACCTAACCACCATATTGACAGGTTTCTGAGAGGCGGTGCAGAAACGGGACAGGGGGCGATAACCCCGCCCTCACGTCATAGCCCCGCCCTCGAGCCATAACCCCGCCCTCGCGCCATAGCACATGACCGGGAGAGAAGAGAAGTCGTTTCGATGGGGGAGGGAAAGTTAACGTATTTGATTAAAGATTATAAGGGTAAATGAATTTTTAAAAATTAATGAAGTGCACAGATAAATCAGTTATAGTAAACACTACAATATTAAATATAAAAAAACTAATTGTAAAATTTGATTTCATGCCGCCTTTAAGGGCACCGACCGATTCACATTAAAACAATTGGTACCAAATTTCGGTACCTGAGAACGCATCTGGTGATATAGACTAGTTTCTGTGAATATTAAACCGCGAAAAGACGATTTAAATACGAATCCTGGATGTCTCTGAGCGAATTAATGGAGCAGACGTGCGGTTTACCACACACACACACACACACACACACACACACATAAAATCGCGTGTGACGGTCGCATTTCCATCTCTGCCGTCTCATATGAGGACATGAACGCACAAATGTAAATCTCCAGAGCCACTGTGAGTCACTTTATGAGCATTTTACCGTTTCATTTGTGAAAAACTATCATAAACACAGAAACTCAAAAAATAAAAGTTCGGCTAACTTGACAAATACATGTTGTACAGCGGAATTTAGATACGTCTCAATGTAATAATAATACATTATCATAACTTTATTTTTTATAAAATTTCGTAATTAATTTTAATTAAATAAATTACAAATGTCCTTCATGTTTCACTTTTAACCGTATAAAGCTCAGTTGTGCAGCTTTGTTTGACAAAAGAAATTTAATTAAATTAAAAGATAAATTAATGCCATGTCTTCATTTGATTACCAGAAAATACACAACACATAATGTGGGAAATCTTTTCATAGAAATTAAATTAAAGAAAAAAATGTTTATTTTTATTAAATTAAGTAGCTAGTAGCCTACTATTTACTAGTAAATATTACAGTAAACACATCACAGACAATGGCAGACAGAGAGCAGGGCAGCTCTAACACTTCTATAAACGACTTACAGGTTATTTACAGTTATTGATGTAAATATCCCAAAAGTACCGAAAAAAGGTACCGGTACCCGCTCAAATGTGAACCCCAACCCTAGATATAGGTGACTTTGTTTCTTCAGTAGAACACAAATTAAGGTTTTTAACTGCAACCGTTGCTGTCTGCCAGTCGTATAATGCATGTGAATGGTAACAAAATCTATGAGAGTAAAAAAATATGCAGACAAATCCATATTAAACCCTGCGCCTCGTGACGACACATTGATGTGTTAAAGGAACACTCCGACTTTTGGGGACTTTAGCTTATTCGCCGTATCCCCCAGAGTTAGAGAAGTCCATACATACCATTCTCATCTCCGTGCGTGCGTTAACTGTCTGACGCACCCACCGCTAGCCTAGCTTAGCACAAAGACTGGAGGTGAACAGCTCCAGCTAGCCTACTGCTCAATAAGAGGCATTTTGTCTATTTACATGTTGTGATGTGTGTAGTTAAATCATGTACTAAGGCAGACGGAAAATGAAAAGTTGTGATTTTGTAGATTCACTCTCATTCCTGCGTAATAATCAAGGAACTTTGATCCGTACCATGAGTGCAGCGGCGCAATGATATTACACAGCGCCTGAGAATAGTAATTATTACACAGGAAGGAGAGAATAGTTTACTTTTCATTTTCTGTCGGTCTTAGTAGACGATGTAATACACATCACAACATGTAAATAGGAAAATGTTGGCGTTATTTTGTCTCTTATTGAGCAGTAGGCTAGCTGGAGCCATTCACCTCCAGTTTTTGTGCTAAGCTAGGCTAGCAGTGGGTGCGTCAGAGTTATGGCACTCACGGAGATGAGTGCCATAACTTCTGGGGGATACAGTGAATAAGATAAAGTCCCAAAAAGTCGGCGTGTTCCTTAAAGACACGAAACGATCAGTTTGCGTGAGAAACTTAACAGTATTTATATCTTTTACCTCTAATACACCACTATGTGCAACAGCCTTGAGAGTGCGATCACTTCCGGTGAGTGAGAGGTCTGTACACGATCTGGTGTAGTTTACGTATTTTTTTCTCTCTCATAGATTTTGTTACCATTCACACGCATTATACGACTGACAGACAGCAACGGTTGGAGTTAAACATCTTCATTTGTGTTCTACTGAAGAAACAAAGTCACCTATATCTAGGATGCCCTTAGCCTGGTCCTACCAGACTTCATTTGTACAGCGAGTCTGGCCACTCTCCATTGACAAGCGTTAACTTCGCTGAAAGCGGGAACTTAAGATAAGTTTAAAGCTATTGGATCTGCCCAGAGCCACTCTGGATCTGCCATAACCAATCACTAACGTTTGGTTGTGACGTTCATCATCTCAAACTAGCGCACGACATCAACGTCATCGTTCTCAGCCACTCCCTCTGTTCGCTGATTGGACCGGTTAAAATTTGACCGGAGAATATACCGCAATCCCAGATGGAGTACTGAAGCGGGAGTACGTAGGATGGCGGAGCCAGGCTAGGATGCCCTGGGGGTAAGCGGATAAAGATCAAATTTAAATTTTTGGGTGAACTATCCCTTTAACTAGCGTTAAATATTAATAAATACAGTAGCAAATGCATTGCTTTTATTTATGCAATAACTAATAATACTTACTGCAAAAGTGTTACCAGATATTTAAGCATTAATATTAATTTATACATTTAATTGGATTAAATGAAAAATGTATAATTGATATATAATATATTATATAGTATTTATCAGTGAAAAAAATAAATAAAAAGTAAATCACCTTATAGATTTACACGATTTTCCAAGCCTAAAAAACAGTTTTAAAATGTATGCATTATCTAATAATACTAAGTGTTACCATATATTGAAGTATAATGATCCATCCATCCATCCATCCATCCATTAATCCATTATTAATTTATACATACACATATATATATATATATATATATATATATATATATATATATATATATATATATATATATACACACACACACACACATATATATATATATATATATACACACACACACACATATATATACACACACACACACACACACACACACACACACACACACACACACACACACACACACACACACACACACACACACACACACACACACACACACACACATATTAGTGGTGGGCATAGATACATTTTTTTTAATCTAGATTAAAATGGCTCATTTGAATTCTGCCGAAGGCATTCAGAATATGTGTGCTCATAATTGATCGTTTGTCTTTTTGTAGTTTGAATAATAAATAACTTCTGTCCCTTTAAGACCTGACGCACATATCCAAACACTGTTCCTGTGAGCTGGTTACGACTGTGTTTACATTAAAAGATGGGCATTGAGACGTTTTTGAGTGTATTTGACCATTAATAAGATGGAAAAAGGAGCTCATTTTTGCGTTTGTATGTCAGAGGCGGCTTTATTACGGTATGTGTGTGTGCGCTTCAGATGCGAGCACGAAATCTGCGGGAATTAGTAGAATTAACGTTATGAGCAACCCCGCGCGAAATTCAGACCGGTCACACCAATACTAAAAAAAGTCCAGCAGAACACGCGTTCACAATGTTCAGAGGATCAACCGGACTGAATGAGAGGAGGCGGGTGCGGGTCACTCGCTGGAGAGGAGAGCGCGGCTGATATCAATACTGTAGAAAATGAGTATTGTATCATTTCAGTCTCGATACATAGCGAAATATATTTTTGACAACACTAGTAGGCATACACACAGGTTGGAAGACTCGTTCTCTCGCCCCCTACAGTGCAATTCGGCTAGGTGTACATCCGCGCTAAAATATCAAGGTGAAAGTCATCATAGCTTGCGAAGTATAGACCCAGCTCCCAACCCAACTTTAAGAATAGATTAACCGCGATATTTTTTTTATCGCCCGATAAGAGGCTCGCGTTAACGCAGCACATTAACGCCGATAACGGCCCACCACTAACATACATATATATATATATATATATATATATATATATATATATATATACATGGGCGTCGGAACCATTGTATGTGGGTGGGACAAGACCCACCCACTTTTTACGATATTGGACCCACTCACTTTTATCGTCTCTAACATTCAGCACATGTGTGTTTACCTACCCCTAATCGATAAACACTTATTATTAAACACGTTAGACGCTTTATTTCCACTTTTCTAATATTTTCTTCATTTTTATTGAAAATAAATGCCTTTCCGATCTGATATGTGATGGGAAAAGGGAGAAGATTGAGCTAGGCGAAAGGCGGGAACCGCGGGTCGATTTGTGTCAAAACTAGGTGCCGTGTGTCTTACCCCTACACTACTGCCACTCTCAATGATATGGCGATTTCCGTAATTTTGTCTTTCCGAACTATTCACTTAGCAAGCAAAGCGGTATATTTGTACTAAATGTAACTGACATCTATATATTTATATAAAATCATATTAATATATAAATACAAACAAATATTTATCAGTGCAAACATTTTTTTAACATGATTTTCCAGGCCTAAAACCAGTTTTATAATGACCTGATAAATCCCAGTTTTACATGACTGTGACAAAACCAAATAAAACCAAATAAAATCCCAAGCACGACTGGTGTCGAAATTTATTAGATATACTGTTAACCGTTAAATTCATAATCAAATCAAAAGCTGCAGGGAAAAAAAAAAAAACAGAATAAAATCACACCATTGTACATTCACTGATAGTTCCCCTGATTTTTCAAACAAACAATCAGAAGTTAAACAGCATTGAGTAATTCCCCAAGAAAGAAAGTCTCCAAGCTTCGATTACAACCCATGATCGATTCATCATACCTGAACCGCCCATGCCCACCCCGCTAGCCTAAAAGCCCTGTACGTGTACAAAAGTAAACCACGATCCGTGAGACTCGAGACAGTTTCTGTAGCCGTGTCTGGCGAACAGACGTCAGTGCACTGATTGCTCTAGAGAACATACGAAAAAGGAAACAAACATGACTTCCTCCCATTCAAACGCAAAAGACCTAAGAGAAAAGAAAGAAACACAGGTGCACTATAATGTCACCTCGACTGCCATGAAGGCTGAAGCCCATCGTATGACAAGTTGCATGATTGCGTGAACATTTGTGGACCTTGAAATGGGAGGGACGTTAAGCAGCAATACATGCAATCCGGCTTGAAGACTATTGAAGACCTCACGATTGAAGCAGCACGTTTCAACGCAGACATCAGGCACTGGCTTGCGTGCGCAAACTCCAGCCGTCAGCTGTCCATGAAAGCCCATCTATTAAAACAGACACTAATGCACTGGCCACAGTATAACGATAAAAATCGGATGTGTCCGTCGGCCTCCTCTGGAGGACCGCACGCACACGGTACACTTTAAAAACCTCTTACTATGAAGGAGAAGGTAAAACAGCCCTGCACTGCGGGTCAAGACTCTTTTTTGCTAGGCTGGATGATCGGAGCTGGTGCAGGACGGCCAGAGGCGAGGAGGACAGGAAGTAGAATTATTCTACGTGCACATCCTCGCGCAGCTCTGACCTGGTACGATATAGAAACTATACAGATTTCAAGCTCTTTGAAACGCATCCTAAGCATCTGTTGAGGCGTCTACACACATTCATGTGCAGAGCTCAGGGTTCCCACGACGTTTACAGGCGATCAATTCTAGAGAGATTGTAATATTCCTATTTACATATATTAGTTATATAGATACGGTAGTGGCCAGAAGTGATATCTGTTTTTTGAGACTATTCAAATATTTAGATTTTCTAAATATGAGGCAAGTATTTATCTGATAAAACTACAGCTGCAGGTTTTATTTTACCATGCAAACATTGACTACAGCATAATCAGTTATTAATATTTCAGCGGTTCACTCGTTAATAATTTCTGACATCTGGCCAAAAATTATCACACGATTTGTTGTTTCATTGCATTTTCACAAATAAAACTATTGATTACAAGCACAACTATGCAAAATGCTTAACAAAAAATCTTTCATTTTTAATAATATTTGAATAAAGGGTGAAGATGTCAATTTTCCTAGGCTGGACGTCACTTTTGGCCACTAGTGTATAAGTTACATTTCATTAAATAAATGATCTGGGTTCACTACGAGCGCAATGTTGATCAGAGAAGATATCAGTTTGTCCCTTACAGTAATGCGCTTAATAATAAAAAATAAAGTAAAAACTACATGAGCCTTCTGCAATAAAGTCACTTACTGACACTGCCTGTGTAGTGACAGCTAATTTAAATCTGCTGTCATGACAACGCCAGTAATATTTGCATAATATGCGCAAGGATACCAGAAGAGGATCAGCACGAAGTTACGTCAGTAACCAGAGATTCATCCACCTGGAAAAGTAGTTACACCTCAAAAAATGACCATTTAGATTCATGTTTCTGCTTTGAAACGGCGCTATTATAACTGCGATTTGTGCTTGAGGGACTAAACGAAATCATCCCCTGCATTCGCACATGCACGAGACTTTTCCAAGGCCTGGAAATCACAACGTTTCCCTGATATCTCCAGGTTTTCTGTGGCCGTGGGAACCCTGAGAGCGTTACAGGTAGATTAGCGACATATAAAAGCACTCGGCCTGTCCTAAAGCCACTCGAAAAAAAGAAGAAAAAAAGCAGCAGAGATTTGCTCCGGTAATTAGTCTGGATTTGGAGAGGAGAACCATGTAGAGTCCTGAGGGGGGGGCCGCGTCAAATGAAGGGTCTCGGAGAACCTGGAGACCCTCTCAAATACAGCCGCTAACATGCCTGAGCTCATGCAAAAGCCACTCGCAGAGTAAAATAATCCATTCTGCGAGGTGGACGTGTGTTTTAGCGCAACAAATGTGCATGCCGTGCAGACAGCATCTCACATTTTCCTAGAAAAACAAGACGGCAAGACTACGCTGATAGGACAAATCAAACACGCCTTTAAAAATGATTAGGAAATAAAGCAACCAAAAAGAAGGGCTTCATCTAGAGGAGACTAAACACAGACGGGAAAGTAAAGATCTCATTACGCACATATATATAACCAAACAAAAACAAACAAATAATTGGTCCGATGCCTGCCAAAATTAAGTCGTTTTTTTTTTTTTTTTCTGAAATAGAATAACACAACCATACAGCAATACTCTGATATTTCTAGACGTCCTAACAAAGTGGTAACAGTCACTGGATCGACCTGCCTGAATCTAGAAAACAGGTCAAGTGTCGTCCAGCGCACAAGTGTGTCCACCCTGTCCAGTACTACTGATCATTGTGTCATTCTGCTGTCTGGTGGAGGAGGACGGCGCCGCCGCTGGCCGGTTTGTTGGATGCGTTGATGTCTTTCGTCAAGCGTCATCGTGGTTGGATTCTTGTAGTTTTGCCTCATTGTTCGTGAGCAGCACTGGTGCCTCGAACCTGACCAGTTTTACGAAGCTACAGGGATGAGAAGAAAACAGTGAGCGTTAGCACCTTTCAATGCATGTTTGAAGACAACATCATAACAGTAAACATGAATCATTCCATCATCACGTCCTAACCAGGCATGATAACGTCATGTGACAAACTCTTCCGGTCTAATCCATGAGGTTTGAATTTGGTTACAGTGAAATTTCATCGGTCCAAAATCCTCCAATATTAAACTCAAAACATAAAAGCAAATTCAAAATATCAATACTAAAAAAATAATAATAATACTGGGTTAATTTGCTAACAATGTATTAACTAACCATGAGCAATACATTTATTACTGATTTGATCACGTTAGTAAATCAAAATCCAGCTGTTCATGTTTGTTCACAGTGTATTAACTAATGATAAACACAACTTGTGATTTTAATAATATATTAGTAAGTGTTGAAATTAGCATTAAGATTAATAAATGCTGTATGATTAATACGTGCAGTTTATGTTCACTAATGGAACCTAAGTGTTTCCCATTTTTTTCAATGGTCTAAAATCCTGCTGAATATTTAATATTTTTCTTCCTGCCAAACCAATGTCATATTTTCTGAGGAACATGAGCGTTTGGGAGATTGTTACTATGAGGTTGATAATTTATTTTACTAAAACAAAAACTAATGGAAATAAAGCTGAAGTAAAATGTAGGTTAAACATTGGATGGAAAATGTACATCCAAAACTCATTTTTAAATATTTTTTAAAAATCGAGTGTTCATCGTAGTGGTTCGAGACCCTAGGACTTTTGTCGCACAAATACGCAAAAAAAAAGGACAAAAAAATGGGCTGGATTGTGGTTGAAATTTTAAAAAGTAACAAATCCTTCCCTCACGGGTCATTTTGACTCTCTTAGGAATGAATGGAAAGCTTCAGTACACATAGAAAAAACAAAAAAGGCTCAAGATTTACCAAAAACATGTGTTTACATGTGTATCTGAATGCATACGGAAGAGAAACTGACGTTAGGACCCAGCGGAACAGCTCATTTGCTCCATATAGAGCTATAAGGCCATCTATACCCCATTTCCACCAAGGCAGTGCTGGTGCTGGTGCGGAGCCAGAGCCTAGTTTCAAATCGGTTCTTTGTCTTTCCACACCCAAAGCACCAGCTCCGAACCAGGAAAAGTAGTTCTTAAGTAGCACCAAAACATTGCTGGTCTAGAAGTAAGAACCGTTTGCGTCAGGGGCTAGGGTTAATGTGACCAACAAGACCAACACAAACAAACTTGTGACCGGAATTTTTGAAATAGCAGCTAATGGAGCTAATAGCGGTTCGATTGTAATCTCCGGCTAAACAAATAACGACGAGCTGCACGAATGCGTTGTATTTGCTGTGTTTTGATGCCGATTTAGGATCGTTAACCATGTGTATTAATAGTAACGCAACGTTCGCCATTGTTTATGGAAGGCTTGTTCGAGATGCATCGGATCAGACCGATGGCCGTATGACATCAAAGTAAAGCGAGAGTACACGACTCTTGTGCTTTCATATATGCTGCGTTTGCAGCGCGCAACTGATCCGCGGTTGTATACCACAAACACAGCATTTATTCATATTTTATTTCAAATCCAAAGGTTGTTACTGAACATGGCTTGTCAGAATTGCAATTCTCTTTGTTTATACTTTCATAGATGTCACGTTTTAACGTAGTAGGCTACATTTAAACGTTTTATTCAATTCATTACTTTATATTTATATAGTACTTTAGATTTAGCTCACACAAGTGGCAAAACATTTAAACATAGGTTATAGCCTATAAACATTTTAAATTAGAAACTTACAATAGGCTATACAAAAACAGCCGACTCTCTGCTTTTCTTTCTTTTTTAAACCCTTTTAAAAGCAGGTCATAAAGACCTTTGTTTTTCCACCTCCACGAACGTACGAGTGCTATCCATTATTTCACATTTTTTACCAAAATGCCAGGTAAGGTGTCGTTTCCTTGCTTTACCCGAGAAAAAAAAGCCATGTGTTGACTTTGAAACAGAGTATATTTTAATTGACAATGCATCTGTGGTAAAATTACGGTATTTTGATATCATTCGCTGATCAGTCTGCGCAGCACTGATGCATCTCGAACAAGCCTGGTGTGTGTGTGTGTGTGTGTGTGTGTGTGTCTCCCGCTGCCTCGCTAGCGTTGCTGAGAAAGAGGAGATGTATACAGTGACGTAAGACCTGGCTCTGTGGCGGCTCTCTAGTCCGTGGAAAGACAAACCGGTTCTTAGAAGGCTAGTCAGTCGAACCTACTCCGAACCGGGACTAGCTCTGAACTAGCACCTGGTTCATGCTGGTGGAAAAGGGGTACTAGTGGCTCATGAAATATGAAATATCATATTATATTATTATTTTTCCAAGAGGTCATCAAAGACACCCAATGTGAGATATTTTGAGCTGAATTAAAATAGTTATGCATGAAATTGTGTCATTTTGAATTTAAGTTGATAATAGAATTTTTATTTATTGATCAAATCTAGTCATCTAAAGGTAAAAAAAAATATATATATATATATATAATTTTAGGGTTTCGGGTCATTTTGACCCGCGAGGGAATGATTTTCTACAAAACTAGAAATGTTGGCTAACATGAACTAGCAAGCAATATTTATTTTACAGCATTTATTATTTTTGTTAATGTTAGTTAATAAAAATACATTTCTTCATTGTTTGTTCACAGTGCATTAATGTTAACAGATACAACTTATAATTGTAAAAAATGTATAGTAAATTAACTAAGACAAGTGTTTCTCACTGCTCGTTCATGTTTACTAGCGTAGTTAAATAGTTTCAAACAAATGAAACGTTCCTTTTAAAGTATTACCGAATTAAATAACTAAAAATAAGATGCCCTAAAATGACTAAAACTGAAATTCAAGCTAAATTAAAAAATAAAATAAAATGAATAAACTTAAAAAAATAAAATGAAAACATAAAAACTAATTCAAAATATTAATACAATAAAACACTATGATAGTGAAAAATATAATAGTATAAAATAATACTAAAAGAGTCTAGATAGTTTTCACCCGTTTTACCATTTAAAAACGATGTTTAAGTCTAATCACTTAAGATCATGATTTGAGGAATCATTCACATCTGCAGCACAAACAATTTTGCGTGATTTATCAACTGAACTTTAACACTTAAGAGATTGTTCGAATCAGTAACAATAATAGTGCCTTAGTAAACACTACTAATTACTTCTGATGTGCCGTGATTGTGTCTCATCGCTGCAGCATTTAGTTTTCATCATGCCTGGTTAATGTGAATTCAACACTCACACGTGTGCGAACGCACGCACACACACTCAAATCAAACACACGCTCGCATGCGCCGAGTACAAACACACTCTGGAAAAATCAACAAACACAAAAGCTCTGATTAGAAACCAAGAACACAGCGCAGAGAAGCAGCAATGGAGCGATGAAGAGAAATGAGAAATGAAGGACGGGGGGAGGAAAAAAAAACAAGATTGGGCAGAGACGCTTGGAAAGAGCGGCCGAGGAGAGTCTCATCTCTTCCAGATCGTTTTACAGCACAGCCAAACACAGAGGGAGGGAGAATAACACAAATACGAAGCGGCTGTGCTCCGCTATGACTCTCAACAGACGCTCAATTTCTCTCCCGAGAAGAAAGTCTATAAAATTAACTTCATAACTGCCTCAGAGACGGCGCAAGAGCAAGCAACTCTGAAAGACGTCCAACACACGTGAATCTCTCACTGAGAACGTTGTCATCATTTATTGTCGTTTCCAAACCTGCACGAGTTCCTTTCTTTCTGAAGAGCTGCTCATTTGAATATAATGTAAGTATACAGTGACTGGGGACTGACAGCTTTCATGAGACGGACGAACTGATATGATACCTAGGTGGTTATTCTCTGCAAACATTTCCCAGCTCTCAAATCTTCCATATTTGAATATGCAAATGACATTTGAGAGCGAAATCACATTTCGGTACTGCACCGTTTCAGAAGACTTCAAATAAAGCACATAAATCATATAAATGTTGCTTGATAGCCTGTGGTCACTGCGTGCTTTCACTGTATGGAAAACAAATGTGCAGATTCAAACATCTTCATGGAAGAAAGTAAGCCATATGGAGTCGTTTGGAATGACATGACGACTGCATGTTTGCATGCACTAACCCTTTAGGATGAGAATAATGGAAAAGAAAAAGGCGGCCATTGCAGCTGCTCCTGTAAACATCGCAAACCTGCCTCCATTTAGAGAGAAGATCAACCACTGCTTTTGGAAGCTACAGCCGTTGGCCTCCACACTTGCTTTAAACATCAAGAACGCCTAAAAAAAAACCTCTTTTACCTTTCAACTGGAGTCTAAAACCATTAGAACTTGCAGATGAGGCTTTTTCAAGGAGCTGCAAACACCTGCTTTTAATTTGCGCCGTTGAGGCACTATTTTCCTCTGGCCTGAGCGAACGCTATTGGCCGGTTCAGCCAAGAGTTTGTCTGAAATGACTAACACTTTTACTCGCCCACACGTCAGCTGAGAGAAGAAAAGTTAGTTGTGGTTAGCTGAAATGGAGGCAGTGAAGTGATGGGTTAGTGGGTGGCGGCGGCGGCGGCGGATGAAAAGAGCGCGCGACGGAGCGGCTGCCTTTCCTCCGGTACGACTTACGGAGTCTCTCCACCTGCCTTGTGTTACTAAAAAGGATTCGGCTACTCTTCGGCTGCCGTTGTGCCTCGTACGGATCCCTTTTGACGCATCTAGAAACAAAACATGCCGTTAGGTGCAATCTTAACACTTGCTGGCGTCGACCTGGAAGGAAAGGAAACATCAAAATAGGCAGAACATGAAAGCATATCTGAGTGAATGCAGGTAGAAATGGCCAAGTCGTATTTTTATGGGAATCAAACTACCTATTGAAGTCTCTATTATAAGCTGGGATTTGAGAGTTTATTTGTTGTTATTTTTACATAACGTGCATTTTTTTTGCACTGAGACATGTAAAAATAAAAACATGAATTCTCAAATAAATGCACCTTTACTGTAATACAGTAATAATCCGGCCGTCTGGGGAAAAAACACTTACATTCAGAACATTACAACTGTACCTTAAATGTAAAAAGTGCAAAATAAATTATAAACAGTACAAGTAAAAAGTTTGGAAACAGCTGCATACATTTGATCAAAAATACAGTAAAAACTGTAATATTGTGAAATATTATGACAGTTAAAAATAATTTTTCATCGATAAATAACTGCAGAATTTTCAGCATCATTACTCCAGTCTTCAGTGTCACATGATCCTTCAGAAATCATTCTAATATGATGATTTGATGTTTAAAAAACATTTTTTTTTATTATTATTAATTTTAAATACAGTTATGCTGCTTAATATTTTTGTTGAAACTGATTTTTTTCAGGATTCTTTGTCAAAAGAACAGCATTTATTATAAATAGAACTTTTTTTGGTAATATTTATTAATTTCATAAACATCTTTACTGTCTTTTTTGATCAAATTAATGTGCCGTTGCTAAATAGAAGTATTCTTTTTTTATCTTAACTCAAACTTTTCAATGGCAGTGTATCATGATTTCCAAAAAAATTATAATAATTAAAAAAAGACTGGAGTAATGATGCTGAAAATCCAGCTTTGATCACAGGAATAAATTACATTTTAAACTATATTCATACAGAAACCAGTTCATTTAAATGCTAATAATCAAACACAATATTACAGTTTTTACTGTATTTTTGATTACATAAATGCAGCCTTGGTGAGATTATGAGACTACTTTCAAAACCATGAAATAACCTTAATGTTTCCAAACTTTTGACCGGTACTCTGTGTGTGTGTGTGTGTGTGTGTGTGCATACATATGTATGTTTATATGTATAAATGTATGTATGCAAGTATGAGTGTGTATGTATGTATGTATGTATGTATGTATGCATGTATGCATGTATGTATGCGTGTGTGTGCGCGCGTGCGTTTATATGTATAAATGTATGTATGTGTGTGTGTACGTGCGTGCGTATGTTTATATGTATAAATGTATATGTGTGTATTTCTTTTTTTAAATGTTCAAAAAAGAGAATTCGATTATTTCTTCACATTAAAAACTATTTATTATTGGGGAACGGCATCATTTTTGCATTTCAGAATACATAAAAAAAAATGTATGGTCCAAAAATATGCTTAATTTTAGAAATATGATGCATCCACGACCGTTTTCTTGAGATTCACCCGTTTAACAGTTGATGTCAGGGAAGAGGCACTGAATGGGTTAACGTTGACATAATCCTCACTGGAAATATATCCACCATTTCCATAAAAGAGGTTTTGAAAAAATATATACCCTGGAAGGATTTTGTAAAGCACGGCAAAGCCAAAGTAAACTTGATTCGTCAAATATTAGTCCAAATACATACTTTCTGCTTGGCAACCGGATAGTAGCAGTGTAAAAGACTGTTTGTTTAATATACAGTTTTACTACATATGCAGCTTGTGTTATAAATGCCAGCCTTAACAACTGAAGGCAATTACAGATTAACTGGTCAGGAGAAAGATATAACTCGTGATGTGACTGATGGGTTGACGGATAAGGAATCACTTTATTGGTCTTGGCCAACCGTGGCTCGAGAATAAAACTAATAAAGCGACTACGCCTTCGGGATTTGGATGAGAATGTATTGATCGATATTTCCCAGGCAGTGAGGAGTTTGTGGTTTTCCTTGGCTGCATGCTGAAAGCGATCACAGAGCGTGTCAGAGTTTGGAGAGACTGCGTGCCGTTGGATCGTCATATTTACTGGGTAGAGGAAAGAATCTGGGCCAAATACTATACACTTGAGCTGGGACGCGTTCAACAAAAACACACAACTGAAAATAGAGAATAGGAGAGCGTTGCCAGCAGTGACCAGCGGTAAAAAACCCAATATAGCTCAAATCTGTAACCCCTTCAATAACATCCAGAAGCCGACTTAAATTCAGTCTACAGTCAAATAATGACCCCTGGTGCTAATATCACAGGTACTAACGTTTTATTCTACATATAAACGCCCACGTTACGCTATAAAATCAGTCCAGATGTGCACTGAAGGCTGATGATGTACAGCTTGTACATGTATAGTACAAATATACTTAGGCTCAGTGTGTCTTGCATCACTATTGAATAGCGCACGAACCCGTTGCCATTTATATTAGATGTTGTAGTCAGAATTTTATGACTGCAAATACTAGTGTTGTCAAAAGTACCGACTGAAATTTAAAAAAAAAAAAGTATATTATATATACCGAGTATATTCGGTACCCGCAGCTGCGTTCAGTCGCTTCTGTGTTTATCTAAGCCAGAGTTCATTTTGTCACCTATTTTTAATTTAATCTAAAGCCCTATTGGCACAGGATTAGTATTATCTGGGGACCTCGTGTGATTTAGAAATTACTCCCCCACATCTGAATTTTGCGTGGCGCATTCGCACGGGATAAGCAAGCCTGTGATTTTACTCAAATTTACTGACTTATCTCCCGGATATTAGGGGTGTAACGGTACACAAAACTGACGGTTCGGTACGTACCTCGGTTTTGAAGTCACGGTTCGGTACGAGTTCGGTACAGCAGATTTACAAAATTGCTTTTTATTTATTTTTTATATTTAACAGTGGTTTACTGGGGAAAAAAAGTGTCTGTCCTTGAATGAATTAAATTATATCTAAAAGTTTATTTAAGTTATTTCTGTAAATTATATAGGGAGCCCTTACTTGCACATTACTATTAAAGGTTCACAACAGAGCCCAAACGATTAGCCTAAATTCAGTTGCTATTTATTTTTAGGTATAATAATCAACACTCAAATAACACATTGTGTGCAAACATGTAAACTTCACATAAGGCAGTTTTTGCATTAACTTCTAAATCTAATTAAAAAAAATTCTCCAAATCGTTGTTGAAATATAATAATTTATATACAGTGTTTGTCATTTTCATGACAGGTTTATTTAACATGCATGAAATAATCAAGACATCACTAACAAGTTAAGTAGAATATAATGAATATAACGGCTAATATAGAGCATATATTTAGTGAAAGTGTTGATTTCTCTAGTGAATAAAAGTCTGGACACTGAATGACTGCCTGAGGTAAATGTGATGCTAACGTTCCATGACATTGTTTAGTTCACAAGCAGTTATATTGACGTCTTTCCGCCGTTGAAACACTGATTTAGCGATTACACCACATATATACATGACAGTAAATTGTAATGTATCCTCAGCATACCTTCAGATCGTCATTCATGTTTATTCTTGAATCTTTAGTAAGAGATGATCGATCGCCTTCACAGATGATCGCGTTCACGTGCGTGCGCGTCGCCGCTTGAACTGTGATCAGTGACCAGTCACGCCACAGAGCGTCAAAACGGCATTTATCGTTTGAATTTCGTGATAAAATGGACTGAATACTTAATATGTTCGTGTGGGAACTCGGATTGAAGTGTGTTCCGCACTTACAACAAGCCGACTGTTAACTGTTAAAGATTACATTCATAACCGTTCGACGCGTGCACCGTTCACAAATGATAGCGCGTGCGCCGCGCAGCCACTTGAACTGTGTTCAGTGATCACTGATCAGTCACCCACATTAAAGAGCATCAAAACGTCATTTATCGTTTGAATTTCGAGATAAAATGGACTGAATACTTAATATGTTCGTGTGGGAACTCCGATTGAAGTGTGTTCTGCGCTTACAACAAGCCGACTGTTAACTGTTAAAGATTACATTCATAACCGTTCGGTACACGCGTGCACCGACCCGAGAGCCCTGTACCGAAACGGTTCAATACGAATACGTGTACCGTTACACCCCTACCGGATATGATGTCAAGACTTGTAAATGTTTTTTTTCCGTTATAGATATAGCTGTATGAAATTATAAACAGTAGTATCGATATAATTTTGATTGTTTCATAGTAATACAAATAATTTAGTTCAGTTAGAGAACAGACGCTACAATTAAAAACTGAACTGAGCAATATAATAACAATATACGGCGGACGATTCAGTTTCAAAGCCAAGTGTAAAAGTGCCCATTTAAGCGAGTTTGTCATTGTACTGTTCTGTTTTTGTGTTTTTCATTAAGAATAATATTAAACACATTCAAGCAATTTACTCCCAAATTGGTGCTCATTCTAAAGTGAAAGTATAATTCGCGCGGCCGCACAGGAATTCATAACGGTGCGCATTATATGCAGCCTAGCTCCATTCTTCGTGAAAGACATAGATAGAAATGCGCACAGGAAACAAAAACCTTGCAAAAATGATATATACGATCCGCCTAATCCTGGATAAAACACAGATGCCGATTCGCAAGGGACTAATATTATCACAGGCCCTCGGTGTTTGGCCAAATATGGTAGGTAATTTGCGGGGGAATTTTTACTTTACAAATTACAGACATGGCCGATTTGCACAGGATTAAGATCACAGACATTCTCTGCAATTATTACAAATCACCAGAGGTCCCCAGCTAATACTAATACCGTGCGAATAGGGCTTTAGTCTTGTGCCAAATGTTATTTTTAGTCATATTTAGTCATTTACATATATTTTTTTGTTAGTCAAGTTTTAGTCTCGTCATTTTAATCTAGTTTTAGTCAAAAGACAACTCTAAATATATTGTGCGGCAAAATAAGTTACATAAAATATATATAACCTGCATAATGTGTGTGCCACAACACAATAGCTAACTAGTTGATTTACAGCATAGATGCCTACAAACAGCATTAGCTTATGAGACGATGGGCACAAATATTGATTTCGATCTTGATTCAGTATGAATTCATATGCATATAGCCTTCTGTACATATAAGGAAACATAAGTTTGCCTTTTAGCACTTTTGTAAACTTATTTGCTTGCATTCATTACTATTCACTATTATTAACATTTTAAAATTTCACAAATAAGTAAGCAGTTGTGATCTGCAATACTTTTTTTGAGCAACTAGACTACATGTCTATTTATTAAAGAGCCATACAGGCACACAGTGGGTAATGGCATTACAAATTAAAATTTGTATTTTTCCAGCCACAAAATGACTTTAATTTGCCTCTTTGCATTGGAATTCTCTATTTTAACCTTAATTAATACACTAATTGTAATATAAATAATACAAATATTAGAAGAAAAATGTTTTAAGTGGTCATTAATGGACCATACTTATTGCACAAATAGTATTTAGTACCAAAAGATCTCCTCAAAATATTCAATAAATATTATTGAACTAAAATATAGGTTATTTATTTTATATATATATTAGTATTTATATTACTATATATAGTAAAGTAATAAGAGTAAAATTCCAAAAATTGCGGGTGGATGAGAGATAAATCATTAATGTGCTGATTTTAATAAAGACGCAGAATGATTGCGTGTCATTCTTTAACTTTCGCTTCCAGCTAATTTAAGATCAAAGACCACAATGTAACTGTGTTGAGCTTCAGGATGCGACGCTAAACAGTTTCGAAAGTTTGCACCTTACCTTCCTGTCCAATATTTTTTGCTTCTTATAAAAGCCACAAAGCCTTCAGAAGACAGCAAAGGCTTCTGTCATGCCTGAGCTGAAGCTGACACTTGAAAGTTAAGTTGCACAGCATAAATACAATGTTTAGGCATAAGTATTAATATTATTTGTATTACTTTTTTTTATTTTTATTTTTAAGTCATGAAATAAAAGTAAAGTACCATTAAAACACGTAACTGGTTCGACGTGTGTGAGCTGGGAAGGATTTGCAAGCATTTATGATGTGCATTCTGTTTATCAGGAGCAGTTTTCATGTTTCATTAACAGTTCATGAAGTATTGTGTATTCGCCATGGTAACTGTTGTTTCCATAACCACAAAATGCCACTTTATTTTCACATTAGTGTGGTGGCTACTTTATAGTATTAACAAAAACTGCTATTCAATATCTTTAACTTTTAGGCCTATTTATTAATCAGTTTTAGTCATATTCATACAATTCATGTGTCTAAGTAGGCTAAAGTAGGACATTACTTGTGCGTGTCATCAATTTTTATGATTTTTTTGTGTGCTTTTTTTAACATTACGGTAAATGGTAAAATGAGTAGATTATTTCTTATTTCATTTGAGTTTACTCAGGTATGCTAACTGCTCTAAAGAAAACGTGAAGCCAATAAAGTCAATATAAAGTTAAATTATTGCTGTTGTTATTATTAAGTTAAACGTGAATCTAGTGTTATTATTGCTGGTGCCTGCCATGGACCCTGACTCCACAGCAAACAGAACAGAACCGAGGCTCCAAAACCGTGACATGAACCGAACCGTTGCATAGGTGTATCGTTACGCAATATCTGAATGATTTTAATAGGCTACTTCAACATTCTGAAAAGTGTACGTTTTAGGTGGACGCATATAGCAGAGAAAAGAATGGTTACAAAACTGCAACTTACAGTGAGAAAAATAAGTATTTGAACACCCTGCTATTTTGCAAGTTCTCCCACTTGGAAATCATGGAGGGGTCTGAAATTGTCATCGTAGGTGCATGTCCACTGTGAGAGACATAATCTAAAAAAAAATCCAGAAATCACAATATATGATTTTTTTAACTATTTATTTGTATGATACAGCTGCAAATAAGTATTTGAACACCTGTCTATCAGCTAGAATTCTGACCCTCAAAGACCTGTTAGTCTGCCTTTAAAATGTCCACCTCCACTCCATTTATTATCCTAAATTAGATGCACCTGTTTGAGGTCGTTAGCTGCATAAAGACACCTGTCCACCCCATACAATCAGTAAGAATCCAACTACTAACATGGCCAAGACCAAAGACCTGTCCAAAGACACTAGAGACAAAATTGTACACCTCCACAAGGCTGGAAAGGGCTACGGGGAAATTGCCAAGCAGCTTGGTGAAAAAAGGTCCACTGTTGGAGCAATCATTAGAAAATGGAAGAAGCTAAACATGACTGTCAATCTCCCTCAGACTGGGGCTCCATGCAAGATCTCACCTCGTGGGGTCTCAATGATCCTAAGAAAGGTGAGAAATCAGCCCAGAACTACATGGGAGGAGCTGGTCAATGACCTGAAAAGAGCTGGGACCACCGTTTCCAAGGTTACTGTTGGTAATACCAACAGAAGAAGAATGATGAGTACCATCCCAAGAACACCATCCCTACTGTGAAGCATGGGGGTGGTAGCATCATGCTTTGGGGGTGTTTATCTGCACATGGGACAGGGCGACTGCACTGTATTAAGGAGAGGATGACCGGGGCCATGTAATGCGAGATTTTGGGGAACAACCTCCTTCCCTCAGTTAGAGCATTGAAGATGGATCGAGGCTGGGTCTTCCAACATGACAATGACCCGAAGAAGCATATCAAGGTTCTGGCGTGGCCTAGCCAGTCTCCAGACCTAAACCCAATAGAGAATCTTTGGAGGAGCTCAAACTCTGTGTTTCTCAGCAAAAGGCCAGAAACCTGACTGATCTAGAGAAGATCTGTGTGGAGGAGTGGGCCAAAATCCCTCCTGCAGTGCAAACCTGCTGAAAAACTACAGGACTCTACAGCTGTATCATACAAATAAATAGTAAAAAAATCATATATTGTGATTTCTGGATTTTTTTTTTTAGATTATATCTCTCACAGTGGACATGCACCTACGATGACGATTTCAGACCCCTCCATGATTTCTAAGTGGGAGAACTTGCAAAATAGCAGGGTGTTCAAATACTTATTTTCCTCACTGTATGTAACTTGCTTGACGTTAAAAAGAGTTATTAAACGCAATAACTTGCAAAAAACAACAACTTGCTGTCTCGCGCTGTCTGACACACTGAAACGTGCACACAAGCCGCCTCTCTGAAAGCGTGTGATCCCTTCAGTTCTGTTTTGTGTCTTGTTACACACTCGAACAGTCAAGATATTTAATTATTGGCATTACATTTTTTGTTTGTTTGCATTGATGTTAAAATTATATTGTCAGCTGGTCACTTTCAGAAGTTGTAGCGATGCTTTCTTTTCCCAGAAAGAATGTGAAACGCATAAATGGTATCATTCTCAGTTTTTAAATAATTGTTTTAATATAATTGAAATAGATTTTACACACTTAAAGCAATATTGTATCGCATATCGAATATCGCATTATTTAACAAGGATATCGCATATCACATTTTTCTTCAATATCGCAGAGCCCTAATTGCGTGGATAGAGAAAACATTCTCCGAGGTCAGGACACTTTAAAAAATAAATTATTTCATGCTCGTTTCTAGACACTATTAAGTATCTTTGCATCTGCCTGAAAACTTATTCTAACAGGTAAGAGTTAAAAAAAAGTTTTTGTGTTTTATGTAGGTCAAAACAACCCTTTATAAAACACAAAAAAAGGATTCAATAGATGTGGGAGCTGAATACATAAACAAAACAAAAACAAGAAGACAACAACCAGATAAAATATATGTTGGAAATCATCTTAGCTTCTTTATTAACACTCAAAACTGAAGATCCCACTGGCTACAAATGCATCAATATGGGATACTTTGTACACCAGCTCGTAAGTTAAACCCTATTTCTTCTGACTTTTAGCCACCAGAATTTCAAGGGCCCGCTGTTTTTCTGCATGTCTCAGCCTTGCCCGTTTTTCTACGATGGAAAAAAAGGAGTTTGCATCTATGAATAATAATACTAATAATACTACTACTAAAAACTACTTGCCTAGAGG